>JAAXCT010001993.1:0-104129 GCA_012490785.1 Eragrostis nindensis
CCACCGTGAAGGCCCAGCCTTCCCAATCCATCCTACTCAACATTCCCCGTCCGGTCTCAACAAGTACATAAACTCATTCGATTATCTTCATCTTTAGTGATCACATTTCATTGACAAAAGAGCAGAAACTTGTCGAGACTAGTTATGTAGACTTAAGCATAGCAAAACTATCGATCTATCAAGTCTACACAAACTGAACATAGGCTCTTTTGGGCAGCAATGCAGGTAGGTTCCATCCAATTCCTATAATGTGCACATCCATCCTAGACACACTAGCACCATTATTTCTAGAAACAAAAATTTGTAGAAAGGGCGGGATGCACTGGGGCTTGCCTTGAGCTTCACCAACTAAGTTAGTTGCTGCAAATTCAGTTTCCTGAGTGGAGATATCCTGCTGAAAATCCTCTCCAACTTCTTGATTTTCGTTTCCTATCAAAGTAATGATATGTCAATGGAAGGAATGCAAAGAAACTCAAATCAACATGTATATGCAATGTGAGTGACTTGTTTTCAGATTCAAAATGATAGTTTCAGTTCTGAACTGAAGTTGGAAATTTCGAGTAAATTGATCTGAAGCATTGCCTTCATAGACTCTAATTACTTACTAATCACTTTATCATCAAAGAACCAAAGAAAATCAAAAAATTCTTCTCTGGACATTCTGGACATGGGTGACCTACTGATGGTATAAGCATGCAAGAACAGGTCATGTGCAAATTTTTCATGATTTTATCCCTAGTAGATTTATTTTAATCACTAGAACAAGGTGACAGCAGAAATAAATTCTACAGAATTCCCAGAAGCAGAACTGATCATGACACGAAGCAGGGTGATAGAACATCATCTAAGGAACATGCATGCACAGGTTCAAGATTTATGGAGCATCAGATAAATATGGTGATTTCTACAAGCTAAACAAAGAAACAGCCTTAGTTAATTCTACATGCAGAAACATGACAATTGAGTAACAGTCCTAGGTAGAGCAGAACTGTAGGATTCTAAAACAACTAGGTTTACAATTTCTCAATTATCAGATAATTAAATATGAACTAAATGATGTCTAGCTTCCAAAGGTGATCTAGAGCAGAACATGTAGAAACCAGGGGTATGAAGTACACTAATGGCCAGAGCATAACAAGAGGGTTCTAACAAGATTTAGTTTGTATTTTTCCCATGCGCAGATCATTTACTAGGAATTAAATGGTGTTCAGCTTCTAAATTTTTTTTAGGGCAGAACAGCTTCTAAATATTGTACAGCAGAAAACATATAGAAACATGGATCATAATGCTAACCAAAGGAATAGATCTACTCAAGAGGAATCCAACAAAATTTAGTTTGCGATTTTTGGACATCTAGACCTCCAGATATCGATTTTTAAAGTTTATTCATTTTCTGAGAAGGTTGCAACATATTTACGAAACTGCCATCGTCGTCTTTAACACAGTCGCGATATGCACGGCGGCCAGAAACTGGCGGCGCTTCGCGGGAGTTGGGAAAACTGCGGAAAGACCGAAGGTGACTAGCCCCATGGGACAATATCGCCGAGAGGGACTCAACAGAGGGGTCCGCAAGGTCGGGGACTCACCGGAAAGTGGCCGACGGCGAGCGGTGGCGGGAAGAAGACGTTCGGCGACGTCGCGAGCTCAACGAAGTGGACGAGGACGAGTTCTTCTTGGTCTGGAATGTTCACTTCGTCTTGGGGAAGCTCGGCATCGGTGATGTCGTCGAGGAAGAGGTCCGGAGAGTGGTGGTCATCGTCGAGGTGGATGGCGGCCGACGGTGATGGTTGGGGAAAAGTGAAATTCCCGCGATCTTGTAGGAGAAATCAAAGGGGAATAGGTTAAGAAAGGTTATAAATCGAGTTTCGCATCCACTGAAGGAAGAATGAGAGATCGAGGCTCACTGTGAAGGACGAATTTCGCGGTGAAACCGAGGTGGTTCGTCGGTGATGTCGTCGGAGTATTTCTCGAAATACTCTCAGCTCGATGCGAGATTGAAGGTGCCGTTTCTTCTGTGAACTATCTTAGGTTGAGCTGCATCCGTGGGTGTCCTTGGCTCGTGCTGCGGTGGAGTGAGACGGCTGGGCGGGGCGCTTCAGTTGGTGGCGGCCCTGGCTACCGGAAATGAGAGAGACAGGCGGAGAGAGCGAAATGGGCGAGAAGGAATAGAGAGGAGAGGCCGGGAACTCGGTTTCGGTGCTCGGTCGAGCCTGGGTGAGCTGGAGCGGTGCTGGGCAGGTGGCGTCCATGCATGCCATTGCCGCTGGCTGAGAGAGCCGAACAGGGAGCCAGAGATACAAGTGGTGGCTCCTGCAGCTTTTCTTGTTCTCCAAAATTTCCTTCCTTCTCTTCTAAATTCAAATTGTACTGGTTATTGAACATCAAAAATCACCACAGTTGCATGGAGCTTGTGTGACACGCGTAGAGGACAGATGTGCTGGCAATTGTCCAGAAACTTGCAGAATTTGAATTCGAAAAATTGTTGAAAGAGGTTTAAATTTTAAACTTCATGAATTATTTGAGGCACTTTCTAAAGGAGAATGATTTGTATCTTTTGTCTAGACTTTTATTTCATCAATACCTTTCACACAAATTTTTGAATTGACCTAGTTCTGTTGAAAGTTTTTGAACTTGCTTTTTCAAATTCGACTTTAATTTGGTTTAAATTCAAATTTGAACAATGGTGTGAGCTCAAAATTTTATATTCTCACAACCACAAACCAAATTTAGTTGCTAAGATTGTGTAAAGCAGAAAAGAGACACCTGGGGTGTCACACTTGTGGTCTTTTCTCATCGTCCGGTGATCTTGTTTAGGACCGGGTGACGTATGGGTGGTCACGTCACCCGGGTCTTCCGTAGTTGTTTGCCTCAGCACTTGGCTTCGTATTTTCGTGCAAACATTGTGTAACATATTTCCGAAGGTGCTCGACCAATTGGACTTCGTTTAGGCCGGGTGACGTAGGGATGGTCACGTCACCCGGGCCTTGGCCAACCGTTTTGGTTTCTTCGCTTGGTGTCCAATCTTCATGATGTTGGGGTTTCACCATTTCTTTATTAAAACACGCCAAATTGCCTTGAACCCTACAAAACAATGGCGGATACACAACTTGTGCAACTAGATTAGTAAATAAGAAAATTATGCACATGGTCTTGTGTTGATACCTTTTATTACCATATTTAGGACAGAAATATTGGCGTTAAGTGACGCCAACAGTTTTCATGGCTGTAATCTTGATGTCATGCTAATACATAGCACAATATCAATCATGCTACCGTTTAACCGCATTTGATCCATACGTAGGTTTTGAACGAAGCCATTTCTGCGAATATTGCCACAAAACTTGCCAGCCCGTTATCCCTTGTTCTGCAAGACGGGAAAGTTCAATGAGGGAATTGTCTTAGGACACAAGGTCTCTGCCAGAGGGATAGAAGTTGACAAGGCTAAGATTGAAGTCATTGAATCACTTCCACCCCGAGGAACATTAAAGGGATTCGCAGTTTCCTAGGGCATGCTGGATTCTACAGGAGATTTATCAAAGATTTCTCCAAGAAAGCCAGACCTCTCACCAATCTGCTAGCTAAGGATGCACCATTCATCTTTGATGAGAGGTGCATGGAGGCATTTAACGAACTCAAGAGAGCGTTAATCTCGACCCCCATTATCCAGCCTCCAGATTGGAAGCTCCCATTCGAGATCATGTGCGATGCAAGCGACTATGCCGTTGGGGCAGTGTTGGGACAGACCAAGGATAAGAAGCATCATGCCATAGCTTATGCAAGCAAGACTCTCACAGGGCCACAACTCAATTATGCTACCACTGAGAAGGAATTGCTTGCAGTAGTCTATGCCATTGATAAGTTCAGGTCATACTTGGTGGGCGCGAAAGTGATAGTTTATTCTGACCACGCAGCCCTCAAGTACCTGCTAACTAAGAAGGATGCAAAGCCACGACTTATCCGATGAATTCTACTCCTCCAAGAATTTGACATAGAAATCAGAGACCGCAAGGGAGTAGAAAACACAGTGGCAGATCATCTCTCTCGTCTACAAGTTGAAGATCCCAATGCATTACCTATCAATGACTACTTGAGAGATGATATGTTACTAAAGGTAACAAGTACCGACCCATGGTATGCAAATATCGTTAACTATATCGTTTCGGGGTACATACCACCAGGGGAGGACAAGAAAAAGCTCATCAGGGATAGCAGATACTATCTATGGGATGATCCTTATCTATATAAAGTCTGCTCTGATGGTCTACTTAGAAGATGTGTGCCCACCTGCGAAGCAATGCAGATCATTGACAGATGTCACTCTTCGCCGTATGGGGGCCACTATGGAGCATTCCGTACAAACGCTAAAGTCTGGCAGAGTGGATTTTACTGGCCGACTATGTACGAAGATACCAAAGAGTATGTACGGAGATGTCCTCGCTGCCAGAAAGTAGGAGGGATAAACTCCCGAGATGCGATGCCCCTTACAAATAACCTCCAAATCGATATCTTCGATGTATGGGGCATTGACTTCATGGGACCCTTTCCAAAGTCAGAAAACTACGAGTACATCCTAGTGGCAGTGGACTATGTCTCGAAGTGGGTAGAAGCAATACCATGCCGCAATGCAGACTCCACCCACTCAAAGAGAATGCTCCAAGAACACATCTTCCCAAGGTTCGGCACACCAAGGGTGATTATTAGCGATGGGGGTTCACACTTCATTGATAAAACCTTCAAGGAAATGCTACACAAATATGGAATTGAACATAGAGTAGCGACCCCCTATCACCCACAAACCAGCGGTCAAGCGGAGACTTCAAACAAACAGATCAAGAATATCCTCCAAAAGACCGTTGATAAGATGGGAAAGTCCTGGAAAAGCAAACTGCATGAAGCATTATGGGCTTACAGGATAGCTTATAAGACACCCATTGGCATGACCCCATACCAAATGGTATATGGGAAGACATGCCATCTACCTGTCGAGCTAGAGTTCAAGGCATATTGGGCAATCCGGAAATGGAACATGGATTTAGATCAAGCCCAAGTCAAGCGGCAAATTCAAATCGCCGAGCTTGAAGAATGGAGGGAGAAGGCGTACCATAGCTCCAAGTTGTACAAGGATAGAACTAAAAGATGGCACGACAAGCGCATCCGTGAGAAGCACTTCGCGCCAGGAGATAAGGTACTACTTTTTAATTCCCGCGCTAAACTATTTGGCCTTGGTAAACTCCGGAGCAGATGGGACGGTCCTTATACTGTTGTGGAAGCTTCCACACATGGAGCTGTCACTCTCCAGAGCGATGATGGAAGCCTTTTAAGGTAAATGGCCAGCGGTTAAAAATGTTCCTTGAACCCTCCATGCCTGCTCTCGAGGAAGTAGATGTCCTCAAATTTATCCAAAGCTAAAAATGCTTGCATCTACGGTCTGGCTTCGACCTTAACCAAGCACCCTTATTTTTCTTTTTCTTAAAAAAATAATAAATAATATCTAACATGTTTGTGTGAGTGCTTTATTAAATTGTGTGTGGTTTATGTGGGTAACCACATAAACAAACCTTTGTACGCTCACATTTTCCCGAGTGCGCAGGAACAAAGTTGTGAACACACAATGGCGCGTCGTCCCGATGAAACAGAGAAAGAACAGGGAAGGGACCCCACCGGCCGGTCCACACCCCAGGCCGGCCGGCCTTGGCCAAACTCCAATCAGGTCTAATTTTTCCTCAAACTTTATCTTGACCCCCTTGATCTGTTTCACATACCCAGAAAACAAAACAAAATAATTTTGAAGATAAACCAAATAAAACTCTTGCTAATCATCAGGTTTATGGCATTATTATTTCGCTGTTTCTTCTTGCTCACAAAAATAAATTTAAGGACACTCCTGTCTATTTTGTTGTCAGATTTGATATAGCATAAATCTTGATTTCTTTCTTCTCTTGATTTTCTTGGGAATCAAAATTTTCCTTCGGACTTGTCGTCACAAAATCTCTTGAAAAAGCCTAATTAGAGCCAAAAAGACAAATAGATATGAACTCCTCGAAAGCCAATCTTTTTGTAGTGAGTTCGGTTAAGATTTAATTCTCTTGAGAAAAATGCACTCCTCATGTTCAATCTTTATCCTTCGCGTGTGTTCTCGAATTCTATCATCTTCAAAGAATTTTTTTGTCCCTATGTTCAAGCCCACAAAATTATGAAAGGAAGTCAAAGGAGCCACACAAGTTGCTTCATACATCGCGGGAACTCAAAAAAAAAAAAGATGAGAGTTCCCCGATGTCAAAAAAAAAAGGGGGGCACTATGGCTGACTTTAAAAAAAATTCAAAATTGGGCAAGACATAGATCAAAATTCTCCCGCAGTGTGAGTTCATTTTCTCCCCCACCACATGCATCAATTCCTATCTTGATTGAAAAATGAGGACGTGCAATATTCTCTTTAGAATTCTTTCTTAGCCTTACAAAATTCTGCAAAAAGATTGTGCTCTCCCTACCAAGCTCCAAATACAAGCCTATTAGAGATAGGGAAAGATATCTTTTGAGAGAAGAAAGGCTTTTTTCACCACATTGAGTGACTCCTGTGTTATGGATTTTGTGACATACAAGGAAGGGGGAGTTTTTAAAACCCGAGGAATTTTGAGTTTGAAAGAATCTTTGATTATTGCTTTTCAATCTCTCAACTCTTGAAGACAGTGAGCTTTAGCCACTTCTACATAGTGAGCCTGAAGTAACTGTCGAAATAACTCTGCCATAACTCCTTGATGATGCCTTTTTCTTTGGTTCAATCTTTTTGCTCGGGACGAGCAAAGATCTAAGTCTGGGGGGGATGTTGGCGGTCCTTAACGACTACTTTTTACCGCCAACACCAGCTTATAAAAGCCATCAATCAAGAATAAAATGAACATTCTTTATGGACTAATGGCTTTCCACAAGTTTTGGTGATATTTTGATTGCAGGTACAATTATGAAGGAAAATCACCACAAACTATAAACAAAGAGGGGTTTGCCATGGAGATAAATTATCCAAATAAAACATTTGATCTCTCCATGGGAAAGCCCTTGAAAAGATAGTCAAGATTGACTTTTGGTTCACCTAATTCGGAGTTCGGGAGCAGAAGTTAGGCCTCAACGAAAATTACAGGAAATGCAGAAATTTCCTGACCGGCCGGCCACCCCACTAGGCCGGCCGGCCTACCTTTGTCTCCAATGAACCCGACCTTCCTCCAGTGGGCTATACGCATCATAAAATATCAAGCCCAAGTTGTCTCCATGGTGGTGAACAACCGACATCCGGAAGATGGGCTTTTGGGCCTTAATTTGATGATTTCTGCACTTCCGCCGCCCCCACTCGAAAACCGACTTCGGAGCCGACCTTGGGAAGCGATCCCGGACGTCCACGGCGAAGGCGGTGGCCATCCAAGACAATGGATGGCCGGCCGGCCTAGGTGGGAGGCCGGCCGGCCTGCCCTTTCGCGCAATTCCAGCCACCGACTTCCTGAGCAACGTGCCGGCCACTCTACCTCACTTAGGCCTATAAATAGAGGGTAGCTCCCACGGTAGAACTTGCACCGTCACACTTGAGAAGAGAAGATCCCAAGTAGGGTCACGCTCTATCAAGTTCATTTAGAAGTAGGGAGTGAGTGAGGGTCGGAGGAAGGGCGGGAGCTCCGGAGATGTCGGAGCTCTTCTTCTCCTTCGGCGCCTCGGGTATGTACTCTGCCTGTGAGTAGTCGTCCTAGTCTTCCAGGCCGGGTAACATGTAAGGTATTATTTATTGAGCAATAAAGTAAGGTTTTCTTCTTTATCATTTATGGGATTCAGGTGTGTAGTATTTATTTCTTATTTACTGCATGTGCTAGCTCTAGAACAATTGCTAGTTGCTGGTATTAATGATAGGTGTAAACGTGGTGTTTATACTTTAATTTATCCTGAGTTGCCCTCAACCCCACGGCGTGTGGTAGCCGCGAGTGTAGGTGACAGCTACACCGGTCTCTATAGTCCACCACGTTCGGGTTGAGTGTGTAGGGCCTAGACGCGGTCCGTTGACCGGATACGTTGAACCTAGTTTCCGGGTTGCGTGTCTTGGCGGCGGCCGTGCTCCGAAGTAGATGATATTGAAAGATCCTTATCGCATTGCTCAGTTATTTAATATCTTGCATTAGATTACCTGGCCAGAGGACTATCACCCTACTGCATTAATTCTCTGTTTAGTGTGCCCCTTTTTACGGATTTTCTACATAGATCTCGAGTTTAGTACACTGTTCGTTCCCTGTGGATTCGATACCTTAGGAATACTCTTGGGGTGAAAGCTACATCGGTATCCGTGCGCTTGCGGATTTATTTCTGTTAGGCCTTAGGACTGCCAACAGCGCTTCCGCTGTATGATGCCCGGCGGAACGTGGAAGGAGCGGAAGGCCTCATGGAACTGAGCCCAAGAGACCTGCTGACCGGCTGGAAAAGAACCAAGGTGGGTGGTCCACCATCCTCCAGCCGACCCCTGCAACTGCTGAGCGGCGAACAGAGTCTTCTGCACCTCTGTGATAGCAGGAAGGAACCCAAACTTGGACTCAATGGTGCGCAGCCAGTTCTCGACCTCCATTGGATCTGTCGACCCGGAGAAGACGGGCGGATGGGTGCCCAAGAAGTCGGCGTAGGTGCAGCCCTGCTGCTTGGCTCGGTTGCCGGCCGGGCGAGCGACGGCCTCAGCAATCGTCCTCAGCAACTCGGTCTGGTTCGCCATCACTTCCGCCAGTGTGGGCGGTGGTGGCGGTGGTGGCCGACGAGGCGGCATCCTGCCCAACAAACAGCACCATTAGCTCATTGCAAAACAGTGTTAATACAAATGGCAGAAAGTAAAGCAGGAAGGCGAATAAAAGTCAACTGACACAAGCTTATACATAACAGATCCATCCATAAAAGAAACAGAGTTCATACAGGACAAATAGCATGGTTCCATCAGTAGCCCTGCCAACGACTCTAACTTGCTGGATACAGAATACTAGATGGATCTTGCTGAAGCAACTATCGCACTCAGGTGTCGCCAGCACGTGGGGGCTGGTAAAGCGTCACCTGGTCGACCTCAATCCCTGCACGACGCATCCGCTCCCGAAGCGCGGGCCAGTCGTCAGGAGATACCAGGATAACCGACGGTGCCGCCTGCACCGCCTCGAGGAGTGGGTCTGCGGCGTTGCCACGAGAGGCAGCGGTGTCCCGAATCGCAGCAGGGTGGGGAATCTCCTCGGTGCTCATCGCGGACACGGCCTCCTCCGCCGGAGCCTCAGCTGCGGCCTCAGCTAACTGCTCCTCAAAACCCACAATCTGGTGGTGGGCAACCTGCAACTGCTCTGCCAGTGCCTCTGAGTGGGCTAGCGAAGCTGCAAGCTGGTCAGTGCGCTCTGCGAGCTGCACAGTGCGCTCGTCTCTCTGGGCGGTGGTCACGGCCAGAGCATGCTCCAACTGGGCCACTGTGGCGTCTCGGGCATCCATCGTCTCGGACAGTGCCTCCAAGCGCAACCTCAAGCCGTTCTCCGCATGGTGAGCAATGCGGAGGACCTCGAACGACTCAGACAGGCTGTGAGCCATGAAGGGCAGCTGTGTCTCAACGTACGGAAGACGGCCGTTGTCAGCCTGCTCCAGACGGCTCAGGTACCGGGGGTGGCTCCGAGCATGAAGGGGAAACAACGACAGCGGCGTGCCCCCCAGCTCGTCGACGTGCCGCTGGCAGAAGGATATCAGCGCCTGCTGAGCTGCCGCAGACAAGGTGTCGCCGAAGTTTGTGCCCAAACCTGAATTTTCCAGGGCTCCCACTCGGGTCTCAGTGGGTGCTGCGGGATGTCCACCCACACGTAGAAACAAGCGAGCCCGAACTCCTGGAAGACGCGCCCATGGTACCGCAGAGGGTCGGGGTAGCCAAACAGCTGCAACGCTGCCTAGAGCAGCGTGGGAAAGCCTGGGTGGTGTAGGCCATCCGTGTGCAGCAGGCCATCCTCCCCGAGCTGAGCGTATGGGTAATCGTCCAGATCGGCCATCTGCGGAAAAGGACGAAAGAAAACGTTGCAACCCTTTGTTAACAGATTATCCATGTTAGAAAAAGAACACATAACATGGTACGGAAATGCAGGTTATCATAGCGAGATGCTACAACACCCACTCGAGCGAAAACAGAGAAACGGCGGGCTTTAGAACAGCAGATTTAATTCTGCCCCGGCGGGCAGATTCTGAAATTGCAGATGAGGCAGCAAGAGATCTGATTTTTAGTCATCATATTTGGGTGATTTTGGATCAGGAAAAACATGGTGAGTCTGAGGGGTGTTCAAGTTTAACTTATAAACATTTCAAAGAGGGTTTGTTCATTGATTTTGGCTCAGCGGCTTAAAAGCTATATTTTCTTGAAGTTACTTAGTCAGAAAGATCTTTTAGTGAGCTGAAATTTGTTGAAGTCTTTTATATGCCATGCATGCTCGACCTACACGTCCTCATAAATAAAAAAGTGCCCAATATAGCAGGTCGTAGACAGCGGTGGCAACTAAGTCGCACTCGACAGATGTATTCTACACGATCTACGCGCGAGTTAGTGTACCTGCAAGAAACCACACATCATCACCTCAAGCAACCTACATAGGTGACGTCCATCATAAATCAGAAATGCATGGCTCATACCATCACATCCCACGAGTACGATGACTTGGGCCAGAACAACACTTCCACGAGTTTGATGACTCGGGCCAGAACAACACCTCCACGAGTTCGATGACTCGGGCCAGAATACCACATGAGCCATGCAGGTCCTTACCTTCTTACCTGGGCGTCGGAGCGTCGTTACAGAAAAGTAAACAAGCAACTCCTATTACCACCTGATACTCTAACATCCTTATATAGGGCTTTCGTTCCTCACCCGAAACGTGGTTAGCTTTTCAAAAATAGGCCTTTATGTGCTGTACTATCCCCAACACGGCTCTGATGCCAGCTGAAGCGTAACCGCTTTTCACAGGATCGAGTCGGAAGTGCCGGTGAACGGACACAGATAGTACATCACATAAAAAGCACAAAATTTAAGTCTTTAAGTTATTACATTAAGTCCAAATGATTTAAAACATGTAAGTAGCAACAGCGGAAGTCTGAAAGTAAAACAACTACAACTCTCGACGATACATGTCCACCCATCGAAGCCCTATGATGTGGACCTGGAGACGATCTCTCCTGGAACTCCATCAAAGCGACAGTGAAAGCAAGACAAACCTGTACAAAAACATAAAGAGCCAAACCCTGAGCAACTAATACTCAGCAAGACTTACCCGTCAACATGGCCAACTACAGCCGACTCCTAGCATGCAAAGGCTACAAGGGGTAGGCTGACTCAAAGTTGCGAAAATGACACTAATTACTTGGTCCTTACTTTCAAGTTTTAGCTCAATTTAAGTAATTAACCAAGTATCATGTTCTGCAACTAACAATTAAACAGGCAAGTAAGATAATCAGGCAAGTAGATAGTACAGTAAATACAGTAAGTAAAGCAATAAACATATATATCATCATCATCATCCACAATCACACTACGATGTGACTCAGTGAACAAGTGGTGCTCATTTCTGAGAGCGGCGGCATCGATGTACATCCTGCAGCAGAAAACCTGACCACACGACATATGCGCCCGCGAACAGACCACATGTGGCAACCTTTCACAAAGCCCCCGCAAGGCCGAAATCTAGCTGTCCCGGCGAAATATTGGGACCACCCCCACGCGACACCCGGCCCCGCCGTCGTCCGCGGGTTGTCCCATTCCCCCGTAGCAGCAGGGTAAGGTTCATCTCCACGGTTGCTAAGCTACGTCGGATTTCTCAACCATTTGAGGGGCTTGAGCTCGACGAGGACCATCAGAGACGGCTGGCGGTGAGCACAGCAGCTCAGCCAACTGCGGCGACGACGTGCGCACTGTAGAGAATGAAAGAGTGAACAGGGAGTGGCCAATGAGCATCACCTTTGCAATCACTAGCCCGGCGTCCAGGGACTCGTCGACAGGAAGCGTGGGAACTAGGAGCTCGGCGCGGAGCTGCGGGATGGTGACGAACGCGACGGAAGAAGCTCGATTCCCTTCGTGGTTGATTGCTGTTAGGAGAAGGGAGCTGGTCAGGAAGGCTCGTGTACACACGGAGCTGCTCAGGTCGCAAGGAATTGCAAAGAAGCTCACCGGAGAGGGAAAATCACACGGCGAGGTCGAGGGAGCTCAACCTCGTGCCATGGTTAAGAGCCGCATCGATCTGGGGCTGCAGCGCATCACGGAGAGAGCGGCGACCCGAGGGAGCTAGCCCATTCCCCTGCGCAACAACGGAGCTGCTCGCACTCGCTCGGGACCGAGCAGCAGCGGCGGACGGCGAGCTGAAGCGGCGGCTTTGCGGGGAGATGGCGGCGCAAATGGGGATGGATGGCTCGGGCTAGGGTTTGGCTGCCCGGGGAGGAGCTTCGCTTTATAAGGCGGCTGTCCGAGATTGGGAGTGAGGGAGGCGCGGCGTACGGGCGGTGCTGGCGCGTCCACCGCCGGTGAAGGCCAATCGGTGAAGGAGGAGGTGGGGACAGCGGGCCCGACGAGTTTTCATTTTTCGTGAATTTTGGTCCAGCTGTTTTGCACGAATTAAAATCAGTACTTCCAGCCTCCCAAAAATTACGAAAAATTCTGGGAGTGAAGAACAAACATCCAGCTCCAACTTTCCTTTTGGGTAGATGCAGTTTTGAGCTCCAGAATTTGAAATAAAAATTCAGTAATGCAGCAGTTTGTGCTCACTTCACTGAATTTTTAGAGGGTCTTCCATAATTTTTAAAATCTTGAAAATTCTCAAAAATTATATTTTCTGATATGCTTGCACAAGAATTTTCGGTTGGGTCAAGTTGTTATTGAAAAGTTTGAGTTGTTTCACAAGCTTGAGTTTGAGAATTATTTGAGCAATTTCTTTTAAATTCAGATTTGAATTGAAGTGAGTTGAATTCAATTTGGGAAGTATTTTCTGCAGGTTTGGCTGTAACTACATGGGGTGTCACACATACCATATGGTTGCTTTTGCTGACCAGCACTTGACTCATCTTGAGTTGTGGGTTGACCACCAGGATGCGCAGGGCGCATTGGCGTAGTAGCTGGTGAAGTAAATGATGGCCCCACAAATCCAGGCTCAATCTGTTTGGTTCCATCAGCAACTGCCTTGATCATGTTGTACACAGCGTTGACAAGCACTCCTGATTGATTAAAGAAAAAGCACTGTGAACCGCAGCATTCACAACTTCATCTAGCAAAGCTCGATCCGGCAATTTCTCAGCTTTCAGTGCGACCAATTCCTCTGGCCTTAACACTACTGGTATGGCTGACTTTGATGTAACTTTGCCACGTGTCATCTTGATCATTTCAAAGTATTTTATCTGACACTCGAGCAGATAACTCTGATATTGCTTTTTCTGATCCAAAGACATCTTCTCCCAAGCGATCATCTCATTGTTGCCAGTTATCTCAGAAGAGTCTTTGCTATCTCGAACAATTGGTGCGAGAATCCAGACCTGCTGACCTTTACCGTCAATGAGCAAAGAACCATCATCAGCAATAGCCTGAACGAACGCCATCTGATTCTGAAAACTTGATCTGTCCCACTGGGCGTGCCAAAAAGTGTGTTGGCAGTAAAATGTTACTTCCACTGCTTCACACACGCGGCCTGAGAGATTTGCTTGACTCTGTTCAGGACCAAACTTGGAGCGCGATGAATTCCGGAGCGTGCCAGTCGATTTTCCCTGCAAATCGACAAAGACAAGAAAGCATGTAAAATTCCTGGGCTATCGGCCCCGGACAGGCCGATGTGTAATCACAGCCGATGTGAGTAATTAATAAAAAGATTATAATAAATGCTCGGCTGTCGGCTAAAAACGAATCGGCATGTTCGCAATAGTAAATACTCGCACGATAACTAAAGTAAAACATGCATCAAAATCAGCAATCGGCAATTGACAACACAACATGTAATCGACAAGTACCTATCGGCAAATACTACAGTGCAGTAAATCGGCATCAATAAATAAGGTTCAAAACCTCTACTTGGACAAGAACAATAGAGTATTAAATTAGCACGCAAGCATAGATTTGAACGTGGTAACCAATTGGCTAAACACCCCGAAAGAACTATTAAACTAATAAGATTAATTGACTCGACAAACTGCTTATTGCTTCTCCTAGGACAAGTCAAACTAGGCGATACGGCACAGGACTAGATCAAATTGTACCACACAATCGGCAGAGATAGATTCAATCAATCTTAACTTGTTCAACAGTGACTCGAATAACCAGATCAAACAGGGAATCGACATCAGCAATCGGCATACCAGGTTGCGGCTAGGACAAGTCAACTAACCGTAACAAAGAACTGGACTAGGTCTTAAACAATTCTAAGTAGTCGATGCATGATCGTTCATCGTTCGTTCGTCGTTCGTTCATCGTTCGTCGTTCGTTCATCGTTCGTTCATCTTATACACAAGTAAGTATTCTCGATCTCCTATTGGATAGTGTGCTTCTTATCTAGGTTAAGTTCTTTCTTTACTTGGTTACGGGATCATCGCTCTGTTCTAGAGTGTCTTACCTTTCGCCCAGGTTAAGATAGTAATCAATAGCTTAGACGTCGTGTCTAGGTTCTAGGTTACCTTTGTTTGCTGCGTGCTCCACGGTTTGTAGAGGTAGGCGGTAGGTGGTGACAGCCCTATCCTTCCTTCGTAATCCTCCAAGTTCGGGTACGTAGTAGAGAAATTGGCCGGAGTGACTTGGCAGACCAGGTCTAAGCCAGCTCCTGAAGTAAGCAAGTAGAGATCGGATTTATCTTTCGCTAAGAACCTCATCCATAGGAATCCTCTCTATCCAACCCTACCATCCTTCTTCGTGTCCTTGGACTAGCTAGACAAGAAGATAATCACACTCCATTCCTTTGGGAAAATATAAATAACGATACCCTTGAATACTCATGGGTGAAGTGCTACAACGGTATTCTCCGTACGCTTGTGGATTTATCTGTGACGTCAAGAACTACCAACAAGCATTTCTGGCGCCGTTGCCGGGGAACGGTTGTTGTTTTTGTCTTTGAACCTAGTCGGTCCTCGTACTATATCCTTTTTCTTTTATTCCATTTCCTTTACCCATCCTCAAACTTCCACCATCTTTCCTTCCTATCATTTCCCCATCATTTCCTATCCACTTAAAAAGAAAATACCAAAAGCATTTATCATGGAGCCAGAACCTACAATCCAATCATTCTCTGTCCTAGGGGAGAGTTCTTTGAGCCACCATTATCTTCAAAACCTATTTCCTCATCTGGCTATCAACTCCACCTGCCATTATAACCATGGTACGGGAACTACCCTTCTCTGGACTTGACCAAGAAAATCCGTATCACCATCTGCGAGAGTTTGAGCACTTGTGTTCATCCAGGATCAAGGCGGTGGCGAACTGCCACAATGGGCGGTTGGCCGGACTCCCTACTTGGCCGGTCGGTCTGCCTTTGTGGCCCCGCCACTCAACCTCGAGCTATAAAGCTCCTGTAGAGGCTATAAATACCCCCGGCCGGCAGTGGAGATCCTCGCACCTCATCTAAGTGATCATTTCATTTCTTGTTTAGTAGTTACTTTGGGAGTTAGAGTAGAGTATAGTAGAGTGAGAGCTCACTCGAGCTTCCGGAAGGTTCTTCGCGGAGTTTCGGAATAGTTCTTGTATCTTAACTCTAGTAAAATTATTTTCTTTATTTATATATTTAGTTTTATCTTTTTTTATTTCTTTTAGTATTTGTTTTCTATTTAGTTTGTTTTAGTTAAGTAAGTGCTCGTATAAGTCTTGTTGTGGGATTCGTGATTATTGTCTAAAGAGTACGAGAGAGTTCCTCCGTCGGAGATGGCGTCCGCGCTTGGTGAAATCTATGCTCAATTATTAGATATTACTATTCCGTTGATCAAGAGTAGTTCTTCTAGGTGGGTTGTAAGCGTGGCGTTTAGAGCTTAGCCTATATATGCACGTTTGGCACCCAACCCCAGAGGATGGTAGCCGCGAGTATATGTGACAGCCACACCGGTCTCTGTAATCCACCACATCCGGGTTGGACAGGCAGGGTTCTCAATAGCAGTTGGATTCCCAAGGTGAACTAGCAGCATCGATTCATTAGCCTTGGCACAATCGTGCCCCGAAATGACATGACTTGTATGTGTGTGAGCTTAGCTAGAATAGATAATCTTTGTAGAAATAAATGCTAGAAAAGGTCAATAGAAGATAAACACATAGGAAACCTTAACTCTATCTCGTTGTCCTCCGTTGGTATTTCTTACGTCATGAATAAATCCGCAAAAACACGGAATACCATTGTAGCACTTCACCCGGGAGTATTCCAAGGTATCGTATTTGTTTTCCCCAAGGAACGGAGGTATCCTGCAGCAAGGTTAGTTTTACCCAAGGACCAGCAAGAATGATAATAGTGTAGGATTGAGAGGATGAATAAAGATCTAGTTATCCCTTAGGATAGACGCACTCAAGCTCTACTTGACTACTTCAGGCACTGGTATAGACCTGGTCTGCCAAGTCCCGCCAGCCTGTAGCTCTACGACGAACCCAAACGTGGAGGATTACAAGGGACAGACAGGGCTGTCACCACCTGCCGCCTACCGCTACAAACCGTGGGGCACGCTGCAAACAAAGGTAACCTCTAGCCTAGACAACACGTCTATGCCGTCGATTACTACTCTAACCGCGGTCCTGGTACTGATTCAGAAGGCTAGAGCACTCCTTGCGGAGCGATGATCCTGTAAACAAGTACAACAACAATAACGACTAGTAAATAATGGTTGCTAGATCAATATCACCACGAATACTAACTTATGAATAAGAACGACGATCGAACTATGAACGAACGACGAACGAAGAACGAACGATGAACTATTAATAAGAAAATATCTGCGAAAGTACAAGATTTGAGCTAAGTCCTCACAAAGGGAGGACTACCCCTCTCTTCTCCCCTGCCCACTCCCCTACTCTACTACTATACAAGAGGCCCTTGGCCTAGAATGAGAGTGGAGCTCTTCTCTTGTGTGTCTTGTGTGTTGTGTTGAGAGGAGGGGGGTACCCCTTTATTTATAGCCTCCAAAGGCGGTGGAATTGAGGTGGTTCCCGGCATTGATGGCATTGATTGCAGGCAGAACCGACCTTGGTACGTCGATGGGGAACCCCCATAGAAAGATGGGCCAGTGGGGCCACCATAGGGCGTCTGCCGACCCCCTAACCCAGGTCGGCCGACCTGGGGTGGGGCCCACTGGGCCTCAGCCTTCTCTCTTCCCTGCCCTGGGTTGTCTCCTGGTCCAATCCACTTCCTCTGCGTGGACTTGAGGCCTTTTGCTCTTGTTTTTGGGCTTTGGAGTGATATCTTCATTCTGGGGAAAATACGATGAATGTGAAGTCCATGTTTTGTGCCTCTTTTTCCCCATTTTCATATGAAATGCACCTGCACTTACAAATTTACCAAGACTCATGGAATTCGTTAGTTTTGAGTCCTACTTCTATGTTTGGTGATTACTTTGACTTCATTTTTGCAGGTATTTGACGGTAAATTTCTTGCTTTAAGGACCGTCAACATCCTCCCAAATGTATACTACGTGTCTTTTATTTATTTAGATCACTGGATGATGCCACCCATATATCATGCCAATCTTAACCCCGTCTCAAGTATAGTTGATTGTTATTTTCTACAACAAGATCATTGCTATGTTATTATTTTACCTTCCTTCTACTCTACTTCCCTGCAGAAATATAAATACGATAACCTTAGAATACTCCAAGGTGAAGTGCTCCAATGGAGTTCCGTGCGCTTGCGGAATTGTTGAAATATAATTACACGCATAAGAACCACTTCACATGGAGGCCTTAATACCGTTACACGCATAAGAACCACTACACGCATAAGAACAGTTACTTCTTAATACTGTAGACATTGCATAGCTAATTTGTGTTCCATTTTTCCCATTGAGGCCTTACAAGATCCTAAGGAGAGAGGGCAGAAGAGGTCAACGCACGACGCAGACAGTCCTGTTACAGGCGGAAGAGGTTCCAAAAGAGTGTTGCCGCCTCCTCAAGAAGTCACAAGAATAACTAGGCAGCGGGCAAGGGAATTGTCCGATGTAAAGCCTATCGAAGAAACATAAGAGGATAGGAGCCAAGTGCATGATGACGGCAAGGATTTCCCTTGTTATTGATAGATATTATTTACTCTATTGCTGATAGCCACTTAATGACTAACACGTTATTGCAATTTGTTAGAGGAAGGAATCAAAACTACTCTAAAGGGCCCAGGAAGAGCCGGGAAGGAACTGGAAAGGATCAACGAAGAAATGTGCATGAAGTTGCCAATCCGCATTTCGGAAGGAAAGAAACGGCCTGAAGTACCAATGCAAGCTGCAAAGCTTGCAACTGAGGCCGCATCGTACTGTGGCGGCACATACCAGTCCTTCCTCACTGGAACAAGTTGCAGCATGAGCAAGATCATATTTCTAACTACACCAAAAAAGTTTTCGTAAGTATATCATCTCCTGGTCAACACTGGAGGGAAATTCTATTTGATTTGCTGTACCAAACCTGATAAGCTCACGGGTGCCCGATCTTTTGATTCTATTTTGGGAATAACTTTGATTTCCTCTGTACTAGGTCCAATTTTCCATGGACACCACGGCAAACCAGTGATTTCAGCTTGTGCTGACATGCTGAAATTCGGCCAGCGTCAAATGAGATATAAGTTGAAGAAGAAGTACTTCGATAATGTACCGGCGAGTCAACGGATTACCACATTACCTGTGTCATTGATGGATGACAATCAATGGGCAGAACTTCTGAAGTTGTGGTCAAACCCACAGCACAAGGTATGGCAGAACTTCAAAGCGCCTCGTTCCTTGTCAGTCAACATAATGTTAAACAGTTGATTCAGGATGCCATCTGGTTTTAGAGTAGACATACAATTACTATGTTGTACCCGTACTTTGTTCTGCTCTACTGGAGTGTTATAGACTTAAGTGTTATGTTATACTACTTGTGTTACTCTTAATTAAATTTGTTCATTGCACAGCAACGCTTAAGTGATGTTGGACTTTAGAAACACTGCATTTTTTTTTATCACTCACAGAAATGTGCTTTCTGCAGGAAACGTGTCTTGCAAACCAGCGAAACCGTGAGAAAGTCCGGATGCAACAGCGCACAGGCTCCCGGTGCTATGCTGCATAGGCCCATGCCTTGGTAAGGAAATAGTCAATCGACTCCTTTGATTTCTTCTGATCAAATCCTGATTAGACATTTCTTTGCACATGATTTTAGAGAGATAAATTCAAGGATGAAGAGCCCACTATGGTGGACCTGTTCAGGGAGTTTCATTCATCACGGAAAACTGGTTCTGTTAGTAAGACAGTTCAGAAAGCTCTTGTAAGTGCTTGTTTCCTTGTTGTGTCCTCTTATGCATGTCCTGCACTTGAAAAATCTGTGAACAAGATGGAAATTTGACCTGACACCCTGGTTTTGCTAGGATGATATGGAAGCGATGATGGAAGAACCTGTATAAGAGGGAGAGAAACCGATCTCTCCTGGTCGTGCTGTTCGTGAAGTTGTTCGAGCAAGTACCTTTCTTGAAGTTGTGGGCCTACAAGCAAAGAAAAAACATCAGAGTTCCCGTTTGTTCCCGGTTGGAAGCACTGATGGCTAAACTTGAGCGCGAGAAATCTGAAAGTCTACAAGTTGAACAAATAGTTGAACAACAGAGGAGGGAGATTGATGCCTTGCGGAAGCAAGCGGAAGAAGCGAGAGACTCAAACAGCACTGTGGAAGCCTAGTTAGAGCACTTGAGGAAAGAATCAGCACAAAAGGCAAGCATGATCGCTTGCCTCTCTTATGTCTAATTTTGAAGGGGAAGGTCAGGTGTATCCTTCATCTCTAACATCTGAATGATTTTCTAGTCTGATTGGTTTGGTGTGATTACTGAACTCTGTGTTCGTGGGTCACCATCTTGTAGTCCGGCATCATTTTATGATCTGTATGAAATGTGAACTGCGATATTATGTATAACTGACTCATCTATGTATTTAACAAGATAAATTTGGCATATGCTTGTCACGATCCAACCTGATATGATTTGTGACGAAATAGTTGTACCTCAAATGGGCCCGCATAAGGCCATTTATGTGCTAGGTGAAGATATCGACAACTGAAATGTGGAGCAATAAGGCAAAGCCACGTGGATCAATCAGAGTGACACGTGGACCACTGAGAGCATGACACGTGTGCCAATTTGGAAAGGACACATGTGCCACTAGACAAATGACACATGGACCAGTAAAAAAAAGGCACGTGGACCTCCCGAAAGAACACGTGGCCCAATAGAAGAGCGACACGTGGACTCTTGAAATAAAGACATGTGGGCCAATAGAAGAGTGACACGTGGACTCTCGAAAAAAGGCACATGAACTAAAAACGACACGTGGACCAATAGAAAAATGACATGTAAACCAACAGAAAGTTGACACGTGTATCAGAGACGTCATCATGCTGATGTGGCAACGTTGCCACGTTGGACACCATGTCATCCTGCCATCGTGGCAGTATACGTATACGAAGTACCGTATTATAACCTTGCTCGACTGCTGAACAGTAGAAAGGTCATAAATCACGACTTACCACGCTCGACTGCTGACGGACGCTAAAAGGTCATAAGTCGCGATTTATGACGAAAATTTCGTCACTAGCAGCGGTCAGTGACACCTTAAAATCGTCATTAATCAGCATATCTGTTCTAGTGTGGTGCCGCGGTGGGACGAGCTCAACTAGCGCGGTGGCGGCGGGAGCTCGAGGAATGCGGCAAAGAGGCGACCTCGATGAGCTCGAGGAGATGTGGCCGAAGCGACTGTTAGAACTTCAATTCGCCCTAAACAGGATCATATCCTAGCCTTAAACATGAACACCTAACCTTAGAGATTACGAGTTCATTACAAGAGCCGAAAGTGGTCATTTACGTAGATTGGTGCCTGTTAGTGCAGACGCAGCAGGAGACACTAGTGCAGATGTATAGATTTATGACAAAATTATTATTCATCCGTCACTCTTTTAGGGTTTTTCCCCGTTTTCCGCCAACTTTGTGGCGTTTTTCATGTTTCGTCACTAGCAGGCCATATTTGTGTTAAAAAACCGCATAACTCAAGATGATTTAGTGACGCAACTCGTGAACAGTATCGTTCGGTGCCACCCGTTGACTGTTTCGGGTGGCCGCTTTCGTCACTAAAAATACAGTTGCAAGTACGGCGACCAACGAGGACCCACATTGTTCGTCATAAACCCCACTCCACGGGCCTTTGGGCCTACGTGGCATCCTAATCAGCAAGAGAGGGCCCACGGTCAAACCATTTTCGTCACTAATTTCGTTTTACCGCGTAAAATGACACATTGCCTACCATGAAGTTCTCCGCGGGCCCACATGTCAAGCATCATGGGGCCACAGTCAAGTAATTTTTCATGAGTGATTTCATTTGCCGCGCGTCGTGGCACGTGGTGCACTACGAAGAAATACGCGAGCGCACATGTAGGCTTCACGGGCCCACCATCCACTGGCGAAGCTACATAGTAGCTTGTGGGTGCACATGCATCTACACAAAAATTAGAAGAGCATCTCCAAGAGACTCGGTAAAAATGAATAGCCAAAATCCTGATTTAGCTATTATGTAAAACAAAATAGCTAGCAAAATGAAACCCAACAGCCTCTCTAAATCCTTTCTTCTTCTTCTTCCTTTCTTCTCCGGCCTGCTTCTCCACGGCCCCGCTCGCGGGACTTCGTGCTTGCCTTTGTCCCTTGCGCCGTCGTGCTCCACTGATGCTCGAGTCTCACGCCAGGAGCCTGCCTGAATCCAAACAATTTGTGAGTATTGAGGTCTCTCTGAACTAGCTTGAGATGTCCGGTTCACAGATTGCATCAAATCGTCATTCGATCCCTTGAATTGCTTCTTGGTCCTTGGAACTGCTCTATTATTTTTCTTGATTCCTGGATCTTTCCTGAACCTCGTGACGCAACACAAGCCTCCTGGCGGGGACGACGAAGTGGGTGTTCCCGTGCATGGAGCAGAGCAGTTGCAGATCCACGCGACCACGCTCGCCGGGGCCTCGACCTGCCACCGCACGCGCAGACAGTGGCACCCGCCGCTGTGGACGATGTCCGAGCCGCTGCTCATCACGTGATTTGGGAGCGGAACGGCGAGGAAGCCGTCGCGCAGCTGAGAGCTGAGCGCCTGACTGCTTGAGCGGCACGTGAGCGTTGACGACGAGTGAACCCAGCTCGTAAGCTGCGATGGTTAACGACGAAGGCGACGCGGTGGCTCTCGGACGCGGACGCTGCTCAGGGAGCTCAAGGCCCTCGCAGACGCGGCGGGGACGGGGCACTGCTCGGGGACCTCGAGGTACGCGCGGACGCGGCGGGGGAGGCGCCGCGGGGACGGGCGGCCCCGGCAGGGGAGGGGCTGGGGCGGGTAGGGCGCGCGGGAGGGCGGGCTGGGCGCGATGGAGGAGGACGAAGCGCGCGGGAGGGGATGGCGAGCGGAGGGGGCTCGCGAAAGATGGCTAGCGGAGAGTGCTGGATACCGAGCTAGATAGCGAGGAGACGATTTTAGAGAGACTGTTGGATCACGTTTTTATCTCAGTTTTGCTATTTTTTACTAGTCAACTTGTTTTACAGAGACACTTGGAGATGCTCAGTGTATCATAATCTATCTTTCTCTATATATAGATGGGTCCTATGCTGTTACTGTTACACTGTTCTGATGCAGATTTTCTAACCAGGCTCCCATCGCACCCGTGCAGCGAGCCTCTGGGTTCTAGAAGCATCCAGCTCCATCCCATTCCCCGTCCATTCCTCTTCTCCCGATTCTTCCTGGAATGCTCCACGCCGCCGACTTGCGAGGAGCCGAAGAACCTTCCTCCTTGCGCTGCGGCGGAGGCGGCTCCATCTCTGCGGACTCACGGTGGCCTGCCGCCAATCGTCCCGCGCATCCACTGCCCTGATTTCTCCCGCGTGCCGCGCCCGTGCAAAAGATCAGGAGTGTCCACGCCCGGCTCCATCCCCGCTGGCTCACGGTGAGCCCTCAGATGTCGATTTTGCTGCTTACTACATTAGTTTTGCTATTCCCTTTCATACCATTAATTAGTCCCGATTCTGTTTTTTTCCTCTTCATGCAGCGATCTCCTGGCAACCAGTACTGGGCATAACTCTGTTGTTCTTTAGGTGTATTTAGCTCCATCGGATTTTTGTTTAGACCTTGAACTGTCTTTTACCAGTGCCAAGCCCGTGAATTGCTTTACTGTCTTGAGCTTCATCCAGTTCCTTTCGTTGAGAGGAAGCAAAGCTGGACTAGAGGCAATCGCAGAGCTCTGTATCGGTGAAGTCGGAAAATAACATTCCAGGTACAGTACGTTCGTTACCGGCCAACCATGCTTTTGTGGTGCTGACGTTGTTTGTACATCTTCCATAGATCCCAAAAGAAATTTGTTCGTGCTTAAGCCGTTTCACAGCTCATAAGAAAGAATCAAAGTAAATCAGAAAAGGTTTTGAGTCTTTCCCTAGAAACACGAGAAGGTGCATTTTGACCGACAAGCCAGCGGAGCGGAGTGAAGGAGAGAAAAGCAGTAACAGAGAGAAAGGCGGCGAACCCTCAGACGACCCTTCTAAGATAAGGGGGGAGATCCTCAGTAGTGGTGCCCTTTGACTCTTCCACTCGAACACACACAATCAAGGTTCGAAGAACTTCTACTTCACGCCTTGAGGATTCTATGACGCTCACTCAATGGTGTTGTGGCGATTGCAAGCAATCAATAAACGAGGAAGCCAAAATATGGATCAAGGAAGGCTGCATCAGAAGGAAGAGTAGGTGTTGCTATGCCGTTGGCTGGGACTGAGACAGAGAGAGGGGAGCATAGCCCCTATGATCCCGGTAAAGAGTTCCAACTAAGCTCTTCTCAGGTTCTTTCTTTCTCTTCCATTCTTATGTTTCCATATTAATGTGTAGTATTCTCTTGGTTAACATTTGTTGTAATGCAATGTGCTGAAAGTTAACCATTTATGCCACACATCCTTTTAAATATTTATGCACGACCTGCTCATGCTCATCTCGGATCATATCAATTTTAGTGTGGTGCATGTCAGAAATATAGATAAGTATCCTTATAAGTTTGGTGTCAGCAATATCCATAATTGACAAAACAGCTACCCCAGACATTTGTAAAAACCTATGAGCAATGGGAATGGTTGAATAATACGATGGTTGCTGTCTTATTCATGGGGCTATGAGATAACCTCCTCTCTTAATGTACTTCAGGGGTGCACTCCCGTCCATACTGTCAGCTGCCAACTTTATACCTAATTCAGAAGGCCATGAGTCAACCAAATCGAAAACGAAAAGTTATTTCTGCAGATGAGACACACGGTATGTATGTGATGCTTTACAAGCTATGACACCTGGTTGGAAACCACTTTGTTTTTAAATATCTTATTCCCATTGATAAACAACCAGATCAAACAGAGACCTCCATGCCAGCCTCTGAGATAGACACTTTTGTGTCAACATTTCACCTTCCATCTCGGAGAAAGGCCAAACGTACCCTTATGTTTATGCCTGGTGATACGTCATCACCGGCGACCATGAGTGCTTTTACAAATGATGCCGGAACCTCAAGTATGGATCAAAAAGCTACAGATCCATGTCCCACTCAGTTTGGTGCGTATTACATAACCAGAAGTAATTAGGAAAAATAAATATGACAGGCTCTATATGAACAATATATTTTGAAATGTCACAACCATGTGAGATAGCTGGCTCCTGAGTAAGATCAAACTTAAATCCATGTTTCAAGACATCGCAACCATGTGAAATAGCAGGTGCCTGAGTAAATCACAACGCATTATACCCAGCTTCTGGCGTACTCTTTTGGCCTCCAGGGCCAGTTAGCCTTATTTGTCGAATTTCCATGATTGATTTGTCTTAGTATCAGTATGTATACATCTGTATTCATGATACATTAAGTAGAGCCTGCTATCGTGTACCTATACGTTTCTTAGGTATGTCTGTGTTCGTTTGCACTCACTGAATTGTCTTTGCCATTCAGGTCGTGGAACTAGAGATCTGCCATTTTGTTGTGAAACCAGGAAGATAAAACATAACAATAGAATTTTATTGTCACATATAAACAATTTTTTTCTTTAATTTTTTACTTTTTCTGCTTCAGATGGCATCAACAATTCATTTACCTTGGTATAATGATCTGAAAATATATTGATACATGGATGCATAGGTGACTTTACTTCAATTTGCAGGTTGAGCAACAGGCTGTCCGACGAATGCTATTCTGTTGGTTGTTACACACACCCAAGATCTGAAGCTTTTGTTATTTTGCCTGTGATACCAGCCCATTTTCTAATACAATTACTAGAGTACAATATGCACTAATACATGTACCACGTATATTACAATATCCATACTAATAAAGTAATAATTAATCTTATTTGCGACAAATGTCCTTGATATCTGTACAATATGATTACCTGCTGACCTGAATATGTGTAAGCCACAATCTACCTTTTGTACATCAACAAATTATGTTCAGTTATAAAACTTCTTTTACAAGAGTGATCATTGATGTATTTCATGAACACCTTCATTTTTCTTTCCCAATATGTGTTGTACCTTTTATATGATGCCCCAAATAAATATATCTGATGTATTATGTTTATTTCTCTGTTCATGACCAAGAAGCTAATTGTAATGTTTATTGAATTAAACATATTTTTACAATGATATGTTTTCACACCTGTGGCAACGCGCGGGGCACCATTTGGTATATATCTATGTAATCACTTTGTCAGTTTATAATCTGATTGCCAGTAAATCAATTATTTTTTCTTCATGAGTGTATAATATAGTTTTACTGTCCATAATACAGGATTGTATTACGTACTGGTCCATATAAAATTTTCTTTCATTACACTGACGAAGCAGCTTATTTTACTATGGTTGATGCTCATGTGCATCTTCCACTGTTACAACTTGAAAATAGTAGTGCTACTGACGGTAGGTTTTTATCTATGGAGCAACAAGGAATGTTGACGCGCACAACGGCAAAAGTTGATGAACAAAAGGAGATAAACTAGCACATCACTCAGTTTTGCATGGGG
This sequence comes from Eragrostis nindensis, assembly GCA_012490785.1. NCBI lineage: Eukaryota > Viridiplantae > Streptophyta > Magnoliopsida > Poales > Poaceae > Eragrostis > Eragrostis nindensis. Next base: position 26,227 of record JAAXCT010001993.1, read on the forward strand.
GCCACCTTATATGGTGACGCCACTAGGTGCAGCTGGTTCTTTCTCCTGATCGTTGCACCGACAAGCATGTCCATGCTAACCTCATCGGGTCGGAGCCCGTTTGGAAGGCTCCAGTCGAAGTAGTAGAGAAGGCGTGCCACGATAAGTTCAATCACAGCCAGGGCAAAGGTATCACCGGGGCACCTTCTCCTTCCAGACCCAAACGGCAAGTACTCAAATCGTGAGCCTTTGTAGTCTATCTTACCATCCTCGAACCTCTCTGGCCTGAATTTCTCTGCGTCGTGCCAATACTCAGGATTCCTTGCCATCGCCCATGCATTGATAATGACCCTAGTGCCCTCCACGACTTGGTAACCACCAATGTCGCAGGTCTCACGGCAGAGACGGGGGATCACATAGGACGCTACTGGGTTCAGCCTCATGCTCTCCTTGATCACCATCTTCATATACGGTAGCTCATCCGTATGGCTCTCATGGTCTTGGGCGTTCTTGTTGTCGAATACACGTCGCACCTCAGCCTGTGCCTTTGCCATCACCTCAGGGTTCCTCATGAGCTCCGACATGACGCACTCGGCAGCAGATGATGTCATCTCCGTTCCGGCCGTGTACATGTCCTGTATGAAACCGGCAGAATGAACAGGAATGGAGCAAAAGAAAGGCTATAGACATCCTAGAGAGTGAATTACCGCTATAATTGCCTTGATGTTTGTTGTGCCCATAGGGAATTCAAGGTGCCCCTTGTCCCTGATCCCAAGCAGGATGCTCACAAGGTCATCACCTCGTTGCGCCTCACACCGAGCGATGATCTCGTCAAAGACGACATCCAACTGATAACGTGCTCGCCACATCCGACGCCTCACTCCAGTGAGGGCGTCGACAAACTGCAGCGACGGGAAGTAGTCCCCAAACGAGAATTCACTGCCGAGCTTCAGCGCCACATCCATCGCTGCCTGGTATCGCTCCTGGAGCTCGGCGCTGCACACCTGGCCGAATGCGGCCTTGGCGGTGATGGCGTTGGAGCAGGATACAAGCATTTCGGCGAGATTGACCGGCTTACCGCATTGGCTGGCGGCTTGGACCTTCCGAATGAGGGACAAAGTCTCATGGTTTCGGATGGGCCCAATCTGCCGCACCATTTTCGCGCTTAGCAGGTCCACCGTGCAGAGCTTGCGCAGGGTCTGCCAATACGCGCCGTATGGCGCAAAGGCGACGTCGAGGTGTCCATAGCCGAAGATCTCCGTATACAGAAGGTTCGGCCGCGTCGCAAAGAGGATGTCCTTTTCCTGAAGCACCTCTTGCGCCGCTGCCGGTGAGGAGACCACGACCGTGTCGACCTGGCCCATCCGGAGGAACATCACCGGGCCATACTTGTTGGCCAGGTCACGGAGAGCAACCTGCGGCTGCGACCCGAGCAGGAATCGAAGGAGGCTTCCGACAAAGGGGAGGTTCCACGGGCCTGGAGGCCGTCTCTTGTTGGAGCTTGGAGTCGATCTCGAGCTCAGCAGGGTCACGAGGATCGGCAGAGAGATAAGACTGAGGAAGACAAGGGTGGCTGCGCTTAACTCCATGAGGATGGTTTTAACTATAAGGTTGTACTTTGTGCGTAATTGGTTGGGACAAGAGCAAGTGTTGTGGGCCTTTTATACGCCGTTGCCGTAGCGTATATTCTGTATAAACTTAACTAAGATTTCACTTTCTGAGCGACTTGTACATTACATTCATGTCATTTTGTCAATTTTTTCCTTGCATGTGATATGAGTAGTTCAAATTCGAAGACTAGTCGTTGTGCTCGTTGTCAATTTTTTCCTAGTACTATATGTTGCATGCCATTTTCCAAGCACGTGGTATGACCTTGAATTCAAGGCTTGAAGGCTTCCTGCGTGACAATTCGTTGTGCTCGTTGGAAATTGAATTCATTGCATCTCTGATCCGCAGCTGTGACAGGGTGGGGACACTATGGCTTGAAATACGGGCAACACACCCAGTCCACCCAAGTTGAGAGTCAACATAATTTATACAAAGCATCTTATCGTGATGCAACGAGACAAACACATCTCAAGAGAAAACCTATCAGTTCTCAGCCAAAATGTTGGTCAACGGCTCGGGGTGTCACACTGATATCTGTGTTGGCTGTAGAAATCCAACAATACATCATTGTTGAAGCACAACAAAAATGAAATAAAAATATGAATCAACAATGGAGAGACAACACACCCCATGGCAGCAGGGCGCCAGGGCCGGCGGCACGGAGGTCCTATTCCAGTTCACGCAAGTCGCAACTGATTAACAGAATTAAGCCCGTTTGGAAGTTTTTAAAAACCAAAGCATTCGAAAACCGTACGCATGAACATGTGGTGGGAGCTCCTTGTCATATCCGCTGTATTATCTCTACTACTTAATAAATCAGGAGTGATCGTCAGATGCACCAAGCAAGGTGGAGCCCCCCGCAATACCAACAAAGAAACGTATGCACCCTTCATCGTGCATCCGAGACTGACTCCAACGATGGAGGAGACCCAAAACCTATATTGAGTGTTGATGGGTTTTAACATACACTACAAGAAAAAACTCCTGTAGAGACGCTTTATTAATAGGTTAGATACGTATATTGCGTCTCTATTAAGACATAGAGACGTTTTCACAAAGCGTGTCCGAGGCGTCTTCGCGCGGGCCGTGTCAGAGTTCAGTAGATACGATTTTTGAAAGCATGCCTACAAAGATTTCGACGCTCCATAGAGACATTATTCAACGTACCTACATATATAGCTATGTTATCATAGATACAATACAATACGTATCTATTGAAGTAGACACGTTTCATAGTGATGAATTCCTGTGTGTTAAGAAATGTAGACACATTCTATGTCGTCTTTATATATACGCGTCAAAAAATAATGTAGACACCCATTGGTTTATTCACGCCATTAGTAGGAGTTGAACCTGAGACCTCTTTGTTTCATGCAAGCTCCTCTAACCATCTCATCTCTCAAACAATTCTGAATAAATTTGGACATGTATTCTTTTCTACTCATTTGTTCTAAGTGTTTCAACGTCTCTAGAATCATTGATAGCGTGTCAACACTGTCTCTAGATGAAGCTAGATACGATGAAAGCGTGTCTAATATCATATTATCTTTATACGTTCTTTATGACGTGTCAAGAAGCGTCTTTGCATGAGACTAGATATGATCAAAACGTGTCAAAATGTCGTATCAATTTGAGACATTCTCAATAGCATGTCAAGAATCGTCTTTGAGGAGCTAATGATGGTTGAAAGCATATCTAATATCGTGTCATTGTGAGATGTTATCAAAAGCATGTCAAGAAGCGTGTTTATGATGCGTAGTAACAGTTCAAAGCGTGTCTAAAATTGTATCACTTTAAGAAGTTATAAAAAGCATGTCAAAAAACATGCTTATTTTGTTACCCACGTTAAAGCGTATCTAATAACATGTCAAATTGACACGATCTCATTATCGTGGTAAAAAAGGTCTTTAGGTGCTGATGTAGTGATGTTTATAAAAGCGCATCTATAAGAGCGTGCTTAGAAGCCATTTTTCTTGTAGTGATACAAGACCGAAAAACATGTATCTCCAATGGAAGACCAAAAATCTATATATGGTACCTTCTTCTTCCTCTTTCCTCTCTGCAGCGCGCCGCCTGACCCCTCCATTGCGCCGCCGCCGCCGCCCTATCGGGGCTCCCCGCCGCGGCCGAGCACTCGGCCCGCGCCGTCTGGCCCCCTCCCCTGGCGCGCTCGAGCGTCCGGCCACGTGCAGTTCGCCCTCTTCTATGAGTCGCTCGACCGCAACCTTTCCTCGTCGGGCTCCTCAACCTCCGCCTCGGACGACGACGGCGTCGCCCCCCAGGCTGCGATGCGATGGCCGCGGTGCTCGACCAGTGAACCTCGCAGCCGACGCCCGTCCTGACGGGGCTCGCGGCGGGCTCCTCTGGGAGGCCGCCTCTCGTGGAGGTCAAGTGGTTGTGACCGACGACGAGGCGCGACCTCGGCGCGGCTGTTGGCAGTCCTAAGGCCTAACAGAAATTAATCCGCAAGCGTACGGATACCGATGTAGCTTTCACCACAAGAAGTATTCCTAGGGTATCGAATCCACAGGGAACGTACAGTGTACTAAAGCCTAAACACTAGAGGGATTGGTCCGAAAAAGGTGGCACACAGGAGCAGATTGCAACAATAACAAAAAGGGTCTTCTGGCTAGGCAATCTAATGATAAGAAGTTATGTAGCTGGGCAACTTGGTAAGGGTCTTACTCTATTATTCGTTTCGGAGCACACGCATGCCAGAGCAGCAACCCGATAATTAGGTTCAACTACTAAGGGGAACTACATACTATTGAGAACCCTACTAAAAACAATAACCCAGACGTGGTGGATTACAGAGACCGGTATGCCTGTCACACATACTCGCGGCTACCATCCTCCATGGGGTCAAGAACAAACCAGGGATAACTTTAGATCTAAACACCACGTTTACATCTATCGTTACAACTAGCGAAGTACTAATAAGCTAGTCGATGCAATAAATAAATAAATAAATAAATATTCACTGCTAACCTGAAACCCACAAATAAATAAAGCAGAATACCTTACTTTATTGCCCGACCAATAAATCTTCTTACATGTTGCCCAGCCTGGAAGACTAAGAAAACTACTCCCAGGCGAGGAGCATACCCGAGGCGACGAAGAAGTAGAGTTCCGACATCCCTGGGGCCTCTAGCTCTCCTTCCCTCTCACTCACTCACTACCACCAGCTACGCTACTAAAAAAGACTAAATGAAGTATGAATCAAGGTGCGAGTTGCTCTGAAGCTAGTCAGTAGCATTTATAGGCTGTAGGAGTCAGTGTGCATCTTATAGCCGAAAGAGGAGTGCCGGGCGCGCCAAGGTAGGCCGGCCGGCCTAGTAGGGTGGCCGGGCGGCCACTGATTGTGGCGGTTGGCCATCGACTTTCTCCTGGACAGCTCTGATCATCTCCTGATGGCGGTAAGAAGGTCGGTTGTCTCGTGGGGTCGGCAGAAGTTGAGTAGCCTTCACATTTTGGCCCAAAAGCCCGCGTTCTAGAATGACGGTTGCTTGATGTTGGGCTGGGCCTTGAATTCCACGTGTGGGAGCTGCAAAAGGCCTATGGAGGGGAGCTGGACCTCAGTGGGAGCCTGAGCAGGCCGGCCGGCCTATGATTGGGCCGGCAGGTGGGCTTTGCCCCTATTTCCTGTGAATTTTGTCCATATTGCTCCCTGCATTCAAATACTCCAACAAAACTTGTGGAGAGCCATTAGTATAAAAGAATGTTCATTTTATCCTTCTTTGATGGCTTTTATTGAATGGTATTGGCGGTAAAATTTACGTTATAAACACCGCCAACAACCCCCCCCCCCCCCCCCCCCCCCCCAGACTTAGATCTTTGCTCGTCCCTAGCAAAAAGATTGAACCAAAGTAAAAGACATCATCAAGGTAAAAAAGACAAAATATCTCAACAATTCCTTCAGGCTCACTATGCGGGAGTGGCTAAAGCTCATTATCTTGAGAAGTTGAAAGGTTCAATAGCAAAAAATCAAAGACCCTTCTCAATCCCAAAGATCCCTCGGGTTTCAAAACTTTTCCTTTCTCTCATCTTGTCACAAAATTCTCAAATTCTGAATCACTCAGAGTGGTGGAAAAGCCTGTCCTCACTCAAAAAGATGCTTTCCTTATTTTCTAATATGGCTTATATCTGGGGTTTGGTAGGGAGATCATAATATCTTGTAGGTATTGTAAAATTAAGGAGGAATTCTAAAAAGTGCGTTGCATCCTCATAATTTAGTCAATGTAAAAATGATGCATATGGTAGTGACATAATTAAAGACTCATACTTATGGCAAGAATTCTTTCCTATGCATTCTGTCCAGAATGAGTATAGTAGCCATTCTTGCCCCCCTTTTTTTAGATGGGGAACTTCTCTCTCTTTCTTTTTTTTTTAGAGAGGTTCCCATGATACATCAGGCAAGAAATGGTCTCTTGATGTGGGGCAGAGAGCAATAAGATAGAAATCCCTTTATTGGCCTTGATCATGGAATGATGTATGCCATTAAGTGGAGGAGTCACACGCATATGTAAATGATGTATGACTGAAATTCTGAGGAGTGCATGCAACTTTAGAGAATTAAACCTTAATTAAACTCACAGCAAGAAAATTAGCTTTTTGAGGAGTTGTAAAATCTATCTGTGTTTGGCTCTAATAGGCATTTCAGTAGTATTTGTGACAGTCAGATTGAAAGGTAAAGTAAGGTTTCCGAGAAAATCATGGAAAGATAGGAGTCAAGACTTAAGCATATACCAAACCTCATAACAAAATAGACAAGAGCGTCCTTAATAGAACTTTGTGAGCAAGGAGAAATTGTGAGATGAATTGTCATAAAACCGATGATGTAAAGAAGATTTTTGTTTGGTTTTTCTTCGGAAAATCTTTTTATTTTATTAGCGAACAGGTAAAACAAACAAAGGGGGTCAAAAGGAACGCGTCAGGAAAAACTGAACCTGATTGGGGTCTGAGCCTGGCCGGCCGGCCAGGTGTGTGGGCCCGCTGGTGGGGCCACTGCCAAGTTTCGTCGTGGCAGTGCGCAATCACCTGTACCGCATTTTTATCCTGCGCGCTCGGGGAAAATGTGAGTGTACAGAGGTTGGTTTATGTGGTTGCCCACATAAACCAACAAATAATTAAATAATCACTCACTTCATTGAACACTTAGAGGCATTTTATTTTATTTCAGAGGAGCATAGGGAGCTTTTACATTAGAAAATAAATAAGCAAACCTAAATTAATTCAAAGCAAACCTAATCGAATTCAAAGCAAAATTGAATTAAAAACTAACTAGCGCCACTCTCTAATCCTAATGCTCCTATGGTGAGGGGGCCTCAAAGTGCTCGCTGAATCCCGTGAGCTTGTACAGCCTCTTCATCTTGGCCATGGTCCCCTTCCGGACAAGATTAATCTTGTCCTTGTTGTCTCCAGATCCATGTATGCCTCGGCCTGGTAGTCCTCCACCTTAGCGAGGCACCTCTCCATGCTTCAGAGTGCATCATGCAGCTCCTTGTTGGTGTCCTTGGTGCCATCACTAAACTCCATCTGGCCTGGGGGACTGGTGGTCAGCGGTGGCGAGCGGCGACGCATCTTCTGTGAGGGCGAAGAGTCATGCGACTCCGTCCTCGTGAGGTGCCCCTTAGGCGCCTTGTAGTACATCACCTTGTCGCACCCCCGTCTTCCCTTAGCACCTAGGTAGGTGTAGGGGGGAGCGTTCTCATAGCAATCGTTAGATGTCCTATGAGAAGACTCGTCCTTAGGCAGGGACTGGCTGACGTCCGTGGGATCGTCCGAAGCCTCCTCGTACTGCTCCACCTCGGGGTACGCCGGCGCGATCTCCACCTTTGGAGTAGGAGTGGGGAGCACCGGAGATTTCCCCGTCTTTGGGGACTGCTCGCCGATCACAGGATGCACCATGCCGTCGCGATACTACTTTTTCCCGACGCCACCAGAGGGGAACAGGAAACTCCCGACGTTGGGGCTCGCGCTGGCCCTAGCTGGACTCCTGCCGCGTCTGGGGCTGGCCGGCCGGCCAGGCTGGTAAGTCGGCCGGCCTGGGTTGGCCCCAGATGCGAGCAGCTCCGCCTCCAGGTGGGTGTCCCAGGCTTCCACGAAGTTAAGGTGTGTTGGTATTTCTTACACCAAACAGAAAACACCACCTTAGGCTGGTTAGGCCTAGGGTGAATATTCCCGGTTCGGCGCCAGAAATACCTGGGGTTAAGTTACTTGCTTAGGATACATAATAATCCACAACTAGCAACGAGTGCCAGAAATGTATTATTAGTATTTAATCATAAAAGATAATCCGCAAGCTCACGGATAACCCGTTGTAGCATTTCACCCGAGAGTATTCCAGGGTATCGTTATTTATATTTTCCCAAAGGAAGACGTAGTTGACAAGTGTGTACTTATACTCATGGTGTTACAAATGATAGATCATAACCAATACCAAATGCAGGGGTAAGGCAATAAATGGGTAGATGATAGTGCGACACACACAGCAGGCAGTTCCACTCTCTGATAAAAGGGCGAGAGGCGACTCTAAGCTAGACCAAGGTTAAGTAAGAAGAACTGCTACTCCTAATGTACATCGTCAAGTAGCGTGCGTAGCATCTACCTATAGCCTAAGCTGCATACAAGCCAAGACTAAGCTGTTCTACTGCCAAGCCATCATCGGGAGATCCAACGATCAGAGTCTGCCCCAATCTCCGGACATTTTATATATACTCCTACGCCATACCCGAACGTGGAGGATTACAAGGGACGGACAGGGCTGTCACCACCTGCCGCCTACCTCTACAAACCGTGGGGCACGAACACGCATCCAAGGGTGGAAAGGAAGCCCTAGCACCATGCTAGCGTAACTAACCACAACTCTAGATCTCTCGAGGCACCTCGCAAGGCGATAAACCTAGAGCACTCTTGCAAGACAATGGACCCGATGACTAAGCAAAAGGAACGACTAGGTCTAGCAAGCGATTACTTAGACAAAGGATCAAAACTACCACTACGTTATGCATAGGCGTTCGTCACTCAAGAACGAGCGACGAACGACGAACGATGAAGAACGATCATCGTTAACCAATGATCGAGTATGAACGAACGACGAACGAACGATGACGATCACGAACGAACATCGATGAACAATGAACGAACATGAACGAACGAAGAACGTTCATCCAAGATCAAGGATGAACGATGAACTAGCATAAGCACATAACTACTACAAGAACGATGATATATTCCAGTGATAAATAAATAAGTCTTACAAAGAGAGTAAAAGGATACAAAAGAATATACTCCAAACTCTTCAAGGGACTTGGGAGCCAAAAGGGCAGCCCAAATACTCAGCCTAAGCCTAACTAGAGAGCCCCTAGCTCTGGATGTGTGGAGGGAATGAGCCTCTTGTGTTGTGTGTCTTCAAAGGAGGGGGGGTACCCCTTTATTTATAGCCTCCCAAAGACGGTGGAGTTGAGGCAGTTCCAAATATTCTGGGCATTGATTGCAGGTGGAACCGACCTCCTGAAGTTGGTTGTGAACCGCCATAGAAAGATGGACCCAGGGGGCCTCCCTGTCAGGTCGGCCGACCTAGGTATTGGGGTCGGCCGACCTGGCCCTGGCCCCTCCTGGGCTGGGCTTTGGCAGGTTGGCTCCCCTTAGCCTTTAAGCCTCTTTTCCAGGTGCGTGGCCTCAGTTGATGTTCTGGTAGGTTCTGGGCCTTTAATCCTTGAATTATATTCCCGCGGCGAGCGTCATTTGATGGAAGTGTTCGAATCGTCGCCTTGGGGCCTGTTTACATCTGGAAATCCCTGTTTTCCACCTGCATATCCAAATCTAGAGGTACATGTGGAAATAGGTTATTTGATAACAACATGCAAGTAACAAGTGTTAGTTCTTCCTTATTTATAGAGCTAATTGACGGTCAAAAACTGGGTCTAAGGACCGTCAACAACTCCCCCAAGCTGTCCTCCTTGCTCGTCCCGAGCAAGAAGTAGGACTTAGGATGTTGATCAGGAGTTGCTACAATGTTTCATATCTCCTAGGTACCATGCACACAACGAAAATACTCTCCTTTGAGTTGAAAAAGTTGGCATGGTAACTCACCCTTTACCTTACTCCTTATGGGGCGTATGGCTTTTTCCTTGTCTTGGGCGGTTGAGAGATAGAACGGTTATAACAGAGCACCATGCACTTGTCCATTGTTTGACTTTTATTTTCTGGATGTTTTCAAAATTTTTGAAACAAAAGCAAAGTTCCTCAAATGATGCTCTCAAATCGCTCAATAGGTGTATATTCCTCACCAAGGCATTTATTGTGTTGCCTCTTGTCATCCTACTTCTAAGGCTTGTATGTGGAGCTCAAGGTAGGGATGATAGGAGGCATACTTGCGTCACACATATTGCCGAACCAAAAGAGTGGATCCATGGAGAATGCAAGTCATACAACCTTGATCAAGATGTGCATGTGTGTATGTGGTGGTGGTGAGGTGGAAGAACTATACTCCTTTTTATTTGTTCCTTCTCTCTCTTTTTGAATTTTTGAGGAGAACATGGCTATCTTTCTTTCTTTCTTTTTCTCAACATTTTTCTTTTCTTCCCCCACTTTTCATCATGCTCTACTTTTGTATGAGCAGGGGGCTATTCTTTTTTCTTTCTTTTGCATAGCCATGTCTCCAAAGATGCATTTTGAGAGAGAGGTAACAATGAATTTTTGGAATATTTATTTTGGTGGAAAGTGTGGTGGTATTGCTTACCTTCCAATGTAGAAGTTTAGCATGCGAGGTGGAGTGTACGTGATCTTGATCAATGAGAGTATGACAAGCTTCTCACTAGGGTCACACAATTTTAATAAAGCTCAATGCAATGACAAGCAGCATATGTGTAAGGTTTTGCAATGTGAGAACAACATATGGCTTTGGTAGGAATTTTAATCATTGAGGAACTTTATCATTTTTGCATTTTGTAAAATAAAACTCCGGAAGTCAAGTCGTACTTTGAACAAGATCATAGCAGCCCTATTTGTACCATATCATATCTCACAACAACTTAGACTTAGATCAAGCACTATGCAGCCCACAAGTTTCAAGTTCTAGGTAAGCATAAGCCAAAAATCTAAAAACTCGGGAGAGCTCTAAGTTGTGACTAGGTACAAACGAGAGATAAAACAGAGCAACTATTCATCATCTCAACATAAGGAAGGCTAAACACTCATACTCGCATATAAAGAGAAACTACGAAAAACTAGCAACCACACTAAAGACTATTTTTGTTCTTTTTAGTTTTGTTACTTTTATTTTATTTTCAGATTTATTATTTTTTTTGTATTTTTTTTATGAGGTGCAAGAACAAGCAAACAAAAGAAACAAAAGGATACAAGTTGCGATACATGATACCTTAGCGGGGGGTATGGCATCCCCCCAAGCTTGTTCTTGCTCATGGGTGGCGTCGAGGATTGAACCCCGTGTGGCGAAAGTAAGCCAAAAGATCGGCTTGGCCCTGCTGCGATATGTTGGTGAGGTTGGTGAGCTGGGCGTTGGTGCTTTCTTGCCACTGACGAGTCTGCAGGACGTGCTGGTCGAGGGTGTATTGGACATCCTCCACCTTGGTCTCGAGGTTGCCCATTTGTTCGGTGAGCGCGTCCATTAGCTGCCCAAAATGGTGGTCTCAGGCTGCGGAGGAGCGGCGCCTACCGGACCTCGGCGAATAGGATGTCGACTCGGAGGAGATTTCCTCCCATTGTGCACGTTGAGGGTGCGTCCATTGGGCATGGCCCGCACCCTGCTGTGACGAGACCGTACCCGGCGTGACCGTAGCCCGGCCCAGATGCATAGGCCATGGGCTGCGGTGCGGGCATCCTGGTGTCGACGGGTGGCTCCGGCCTGCGCGTCCTCCTGCGAGAAGAAGTACTCCTGCGTGCAGCTTCCTCTTTTTCTAGAGGTGTGGTTAGGTTTTGACAGTCATACAAACGAAGTCCCCGGTTAGGTAACGGGAATTCATTTGTATAACCGACATAATAAAATATGAGAGAATTATTTGGACCATGCTTAAGTGTATGACCTTGAATAAGATAATCCTCGGTGATAAGAGAGCGGGGTGTATCAATATATGCAACATTAGCGTCATGCAAAGCACCAACACCCGCAGCAATACGTGTAATCAACGAGGTGCATTCAATTGGTCCAGTCATTCTAAAATTTTCTAACCACTGAGCAATCATGAAAACAACAGGAGCAATTTTTATTTTCTCAACCATAGCATAAAGAATTTTCAAATCATCCTCGCGCACAATCCTAATATCACTTCTAGGAAACAAGGTAATGCCAAGCCACATGTGCAACAAATGCAAGGTAGGATGGTGAATGTGATTAGTTCGGGGTTTCTCACAAGTAGGAGATGCAGAAATTCTTTGCCAAAAAGCTAACTTTGAGTAACCCGGAATCGAACTATCAACATCAATGGTGCAGCGAGAATTAAAGCCGAGGCATTGACTAAGGATTTTCCATGTCAAATGATATTCCTCCCAGAAAAACCGAAAGGTAATACCGTCATCTACCACGCGTAGGGTGCATAAAAACTGTAGTGTAAGTAAGCGGGAACCCTGCTCATCTACACACGCAAACTTATCCCACCATATTGCTTTAAATACTCGGGAAAATTCAGCATCCATACCAATCTTTTGCAGCAGTTCTGTATCAAATGCTCGCGTAGGAGCAAATGTACGGAGCCGGAGGGCTTTGTAGGCGCTCATCTCGTCGTCACCCACCAAGTCGAGGTTGGTGTCGATGAGGAGACGATGCTCGGTGTTGGCTTGTTCATTCGCTGCGGCTTCATGTTGAGGGCTTAACACTTGCTCGGTGGCGGTGCGGGCGCGAGTGCGAGGTCGAGATGAGCCCGAGCTTGTGCTCCCGGACCGGAACAGCGAGGCGACGGCCTTCCCGGCGCGCTTCATGCTGCAGCGAGGTCGAGCAAGAACGCAAGAACAAAAACTCCGAACGGGTTGTGAGAGTGAAAACCAATCGATGAAACCGTCGGTGTTCTTGCAAGCGAGAAAACGCAACTCGGAAAATCAAACCAAAACAAAACTGCAAAGCAAACCAAGAGAGAAATATTTTTTGCAGAATTTTGAGGCAAGAACCAAGTGAGCACAATGGAAAACTTGAGAGCAATGGAGTGAAGTGAGTTGAGGAGTGGAAATGAGAGTGTGAGAGGGAGAGAGCAGTGGCCGGCCACTTCCTTCTTATACACGGCCATAGCAGCCGTTTTTGAACGTTGGGAGGTGTAAGTGACCGTTGGAGCAAAGGTGGGAGGGAGCCGTTGCTCCCATGGGTCGGCCGACCCCACCCTGGCCCCACTTGCTTCCCTCTTTGGCCCAAAGCTCCCAACGGCCATATTAATGATGACCACGGTTGCTATGTCCAGAAATGTCTCAAAATTATTTGCTCAAAAAGATTTCCAAATAAAAGGTTGCCTCGAATTCAAAATTTTTCAAAAATCACAAAAAGGAAATGTCGGAGAAAAGTTACAACATGCAAAATTGTTTTTGGTTTTTATAGAGGGATACAATGTTGTCCAAAATTTTCTATGGAAGATGAGAAAATTTGGACGTAAAGGTTTCTTTTTGGAAATTTTAAATTTTAAATGCATGGCGAGGAAAAAAATTTAAATATGCTGGCGGAAAAATTCAAATAAATTTTTGGTGGAGGAAATAAATATGAAAGGTGGTTTGGAAAAAATCCAAATGCAAATTGGTGGTGGAAAAATTCAAAATAAAAGCAAATGATAATGCCGGTTAACCTGACGGCCAGGGCCGTGTCGTTTAAAGTCCGACGGGCTAAGACTTCTCCAACGGGTTTAGCTTGGTGGCGCGGACCCTGTCCTTGGAGATGAGGACGTAGAGGGCTGCACCTTGACTTGCCACACTTGTTTCATCTTTGGTGGTGTAGGTGGCTTCTCGGACTTTGGGACGGGTTTCTTGGCCCATAATCCCGGCCTCGTGGTCGCAGGTTTCTTTGGTTGAAACTGCGATGGATTTTCAATCTTTGCCAAGCTCTTTCATAGAGCAGTGAGGCTGTCCGTTTTCCTGGCTGCCACTTCAACTTCTTGGATGTTGAAGGTGTTTGGCCCGTATTTGACCTTGATCATCGAGCATTGTTCTTTCCGAGGTTGAAACTCGAATTTCTCCTCCTTCCCGTTGATGTAGAGGCCGATCTCTCCAACTCCAACATCAATTTGGGCCTTCGTGGTGCTAAGGAATGGACGTCCCAAGATGAGGGGCGTTTCCTTGTCAATATCCATGTCAAGCACCACAAAGTTCACCGGGACGATGTGCCCTCTTATGAATACCGGCACATCCTCCGCAATCCCCATTGGAAAGCGGAAGGATGAGTCGGACAATTGTAGCCGCATCGCCGTTGGTGTGAGGAATCTGTACTTTAATTGCTCGAAGATTGCCTTAGGCATAATGCTCACGCTGGCCCCAAGGTCACATAGTGCGTAGTCGAAGTGGAATCTCTTGATTGAACAAGAAATTACTGGAAAGCCTGGATCAGTTTTTATTGTAGAAGGCTCTCCTCTTACTTTCCTGTTCTCCCCTGCATGGTTAGTCCTACGAGAGAACATTTCACCTCTCGTAGTGATAGCATTAACTTTTTCAATAGGAGATTCTGGTTGCCCAGGAATCTGCCCAGAGTTAGCAGAAGGATCAAGAGCAGCAAGCTGGGCTAACTGAGTTTCTATCATTTTATTAAAGCTCAACTGATTTTTGAAAGCGGAAGAAAGACCTTCTATTTTTGAATTTAAACTCTCTAAACTTTGATCATTGGCAGCAAGCTTTTTGTTGATTGATTCGTTGATTTTAGCTTGGCCATAAACCAAATCTTTCAAAGAAGGCTGATTATTATTAAAACCAGAGAAATTATTACCTCCTTGATAAGATTGGCGGTTTTGGTTAAAACCTTGACCTCCACTTGGACGATACCCATTGTTGTTGTTCATGTAGAATGCTTCTTCATGGGTATGGTCGGGGCAATCCTTCCCCAGATGGCCGGTGTTGCCACATTCCTCACACGTAATGCGTGAGTCAAGTGAATAAACACTACCATGCGTGTTGAAGTCGTCCAAGCGCTTCATGACGAGGTCGAGCTTGGCGGACAATAAGTCTACCTCCTTGATAGGGTGTACGTCTTTAGAGCGTGGTTGAACACGTTCATCGCTCCACCCTTGATTGGAGACCATCTTAGCTTGAGCGACGGTCATTGAGAAGAAGGCTCCTCTAGCAGCGGCATCCATATGTCCACGGGTTGTTGGTGTCAACCCGTTGTAGAAATGTTGAAGAATGAGCCATTCCTCCATCCGTGGTGTGGGCAGGCGGATATGTAATCTTGGAGCCTATCCCACGCCTCGGCGATGGTTTCATTGTTGGCTTGCTGGAAGCTTGAAATTCGTCCACGAAGGCAATTGGTTTTGCCCAACGGGAAAAACTTTGAGAGGAACGCGGTAGAATAGCGGTCCCAAGTGTCAATGCTGGCACGATTGGCAGAACCATTGTTTCGCCTTCCCAAGAAGGGAGAGGGGAAACAGACGGAGTCGGATAGCATCTTGGTTGACTCCGGCAGTTGCCGATGTGTTGCATATCTCAAGGAATTGCTGGAGATGAGTGTTGGCGTCCTCCGTGGCCTTTCCACAAAAAAGGAATGGCCTGCACCATAGTGATTAGGCTTGATTTGACTTCAAACCCTGCGTCACCGGCGTTGACATTGGCCCAACGGGAACATTGGCAACGGAGGGAGCAGAGTAGTCACGGAGGGTCCTTTGATCAGCCATGTCAATAAGTGTTGATGGTGCGATGATGTGGGTTCGTCTGTCGGGAGTGTTGCTTGTGAGGGAGAGTCGACGCGGGGTCGGACTTTCCTTACAAGCGACTCTGGATTATCAACGAAGTTTTTCGGCAAGTTGAATCCACGCATACACTATCCTGTTTTCACATCAAAGAGAGAAAACAGATCAAGGTTAGCCTGCAATGGGAAATGGTTAAATCACATCAAGTGTAATCATGAGTAATCATTGTACACTTGTCAACAATTGTCTTCCCCAGCAACGGCGCCAGAAATGCTTGTTGGTATTTCTTACACCAAACAGAAAACACCACCTTAGGCTGGTTAGGCCTAGGGTGAATATTCCCGATTCGGCGCCAGAAATACCTGGGGTTAAGTTACTTGCTTAGGATACATAATAATCCACATTGTCCAATTGATAGGTTTAGTATTCTACAAGACACGGTGGTTTCGTTCGTCTCTCGCCCTGTCACGACAAGGATTAATAGCTCCCCACTGGTTTCTTACACTATGTGATCATCGATAGCATAACCGCTGCAGCTACTACACTAATGAATTCATGTATTGATCAAATACGGAATAAACGTATCACATAGACTGAACGCATCAAAAGAGTATCGAAGGTGTGAGAGTTACATAACCAGGTTTCCCTCGCCACGGAGAGAATATGAGATCTACTCACGCATCATACTGCAACACATGATCATGGCTGCAATGGGACACGAGATTTTGACGTGGACACACAGGTGCCGATCGGCACAGTGGTGTGCCAGTCGGCACAATCTCCCCTTTTGGTGGTGATGATCGGTGATCGGCCGTCTTCGCCGCCACAACCTTCAACCTAGGTCAAAACTTCTATTTGTTTTTTTTCTCCCCCTGGTTTGCGACCAAGATCTCCTCTTTATAGTTTCTTCCGATTGTGGGCTAGGTTTCACCGATTCCGACTCTGATACCTCTTCTGGGCTTCATATTTCCGAGTGGGCTTCATGTTTTGGCTCGACCTCCATTGTGCCGGTCGGCGCGGCCACTCGACCTCCATTGTGTCGGTCGGCACGTGGCCATGCCGACTGGCACGGCCTCCAACTTCTTCGTTCTTCGGTCCTCCGGCAGCTCTTTATCCATAGTCTCTAGAGCGTGGTTGAACACGTTCATCGCTCCACCCTTGATTGGAGACCATCTTCTCAATAAGTTCTTTAGCTTGAGCGACGGTCATTGAGAAGAAGGCTCCTCTAGCAGCGGCATCCATATGTCCACGGGTTGTTGGTGTCAACCCGTTGTAGAAATGTTGAAGAATGAGCCATTCCTCCATCCGTGGTGTGGGCAGGCGGATATGTAATCTTGGAGCCTATCCCACGCCTCGGCGATGGTTTCATTGTTGGCTTGCTGGAAGCTTGAAATTCGTCCACGAAGGCAATTGGTTTTGCCCAACGGGAAAAACTTTGAGAGGAACGCGGTAGAAAAGCGGTCCCAAGTGTCAATGCTGGCACGATTGGCAGAACCATTGTTTCGCCTTCCCAAGAAGGGAGAGGGGAAACAGACGGAGTCGGATAGCATCTTGGTTGACTCCGGCAGTTGCCGATGTGTTGCATATCTCAAGGAATTGCTGGAGATGAGTGTTAGCGTCCTCCGTGGCCTTTCCACAAAAAAGGAATGGCCTGCACCATAGTGATTAGGCTTGATTTGACTTCAAACCCTGCGTCACCGGCGTTGACATTGGCCCAACGGGAACATTGGCAACGGAGGGAGCAGAGTAGTCACGGAGGGTCCTTTGATCAGCCATGTCAATAAGTGTTGATAGTGCGATGATGTGGGTTCGTCTGTCGGGAGTGTTGCTTGTGAGGGAGAGTCGACGCGGGGTCGGACTTTCCTTACAAGCGACTCTGGATTATCAACGAAGTTTTCCGGCAAGTTGAATCCACGCATACACTATCCTGTTTTCACATCAAAGAGAGAAAACAGATCAAGGTTAGCCTGCAATGGGAAATGGTTAAATCACATCAAGTGTAATCATGAGTAATCATTGTACACTTGTCAACAATTGTCTTCCCCAGCAACGGCGCCAGAAATGCTTGTTGGTATTTCTTACACCAAACAAAAAACACCACCTTAGGCTGGTTAGGCCTAGGGTGAATATTCCCGATTCGGCGCCAGAAATACCTGGGGTTAAGTTACTTGCTTAGGATACATAATAATCCACATTGTCCAATTGATAGGTTTAGTATTCAACAAGACACGGTGGTTTCGTTCGTCTCTCGCCCTGTCACGACAAGGATTAATAGCTCCCCACTGGTTTCTTACACTATGTGATCATCGATAGCATAACCGCTGCGGCTACTACACTAATGAATTCATGTATTGATCAAATACGGAATAAACGTATCACATAGACTGAACGCATCAAAAGAGTATCGAAGGTGTGAGAGTTACATAACCAGGTTTCCCTCGCCACGGAGAGAATATGAGATCTACTCACGCATCATACTGCAACACATGATCATGGCTGCAATGGGACACGAGATTTTGACGTGGACACACAGGTGCCGATCGGCACAGTGGTGTGCCAGTCGGCACAATCTCCCCTTTTGGTGGTGATGATCGGTGATCGGCCGTCTTCGCCGCCACAACCTTCAACCTAGGTCAAAACTTCTATTTGTTTTTTTTCTCCCCCTGGTTTGCGACCAAGATCTCCTCTTTATAGTTTCTTCCGATTGTGGGCTAGGTTTCACCGATTCTGACTCTGATACCTCTTCTGGGCTTCATATTTCCGAGTGGGCTTCATGTTTTGGCTCGACCTCCATTGTGCCGGTCGGCGCGGCCACTCGACCTCCATTGTGTCGGTCGGCACGTGGCCATGCCAACCGGCACGGCCTCCAACTTCTTCGTTCTTCGGTCCTCCGGCAGCTCTTTATCCATAGTCTCTCTATTTTCCCCTGTTTCCTGCAAATCCTTCCAAATACACAGAAACTACGCATATATATAATAATAGGGGTTAATTGTTAGCAATAATGACATAATAAGGTATTAAAAACACCATATTTGTCATATAAAATGAGTACCTAGAAAGCACCAACAGCTCCCCCACACTCAAATCATTGCTAGTCCTCGAGCAATGCAAACCAAGGAAATCATCACCGTGCTTTCATCATGCTAAGAAGCAAAAACTCTCACAAATCTTCAACTTAGCTATTGTGAATCATCTCATCAAATTAGTATTCTTCCACAAGACTTTCTCTCAATTTTGAAAACAATTTCACCTCAAAACTTGAGTCGACCAAATCGATCACAAGGCTTTTCTCAAACAAATATTTTTGTCTCCCTTCATTTCTCGTAGGATGAATGCAAAAAGCTTCAGACTTCACTCGATCGCTCAAATGTGTTTCCTTCCCTCTCCTATAGTATAAGGCTCAGTTTGTAGATCTCGGAAAGTGGTATAACCAAATTGAATCGAAAGAACAACTAAGTCAACAATTCGCTCAATCATGCCTTCTAAAAGGGAGTTGTCATTATGATAGCACAGAATACAAGCACAAGGGTCAATGGGAATACGAAGTAGATGAGAATGAACGAAATAGAATTGAGATAGGATCAAGCTTGAAGTATATACAGATCTTTTAAAATTTAACTCTTCCTGCAGTCTGCTTCCTCTGATATTCGTTTTTCTCTTTCGTTTTGCCCCTTTTTTTTATTTTTCTTCTATGCCGATCGGCACAAACACGTGCCGGTCGGCACCTTCTTCATTTTCCTCCTTTTTTTTTCTTTTTTCTTCTTTTTTGTTGCAGACTGCTATCAGAACATGTTTTGAACCGAAATCTGTCTAAACTTCACATTTTGCTTGTAGGTTGTATCAAGGAGGAGGGAGAAACGATGAAATATTGGTTTTTGGATAGAAAGAATTTTGATGGCAGATGGCTAGCAAACTGAGATGGACAAATGAAACTCCTCCCTTCTAGCTTAGTCGTAATCAAGACGAAAGAGTTGACAAAGATGTTTTCTTATCAAAAGGCTTATGTGTAGGCTTCTCTCATCTCATTTGGCTCAGTGTAATAGGCACAAAAACAAATCTTTAGCTAAATGCTTCAACCAAGACGACAGAAGGGGTTTTCGAAAAGTTGGTATATAGAGCCAAGCGATTATTCAATAAACTCAAGTAGATTGGCAAAACGATCGTCAAAAATAAAATCAAGAATATGAGGTAACGCATCGATTCGACGACTAACACTACAACTAACACTAACTTTATTCAAGACATTGCAATCATTCTTGACCTTGAAGCTTAACTAAGCCACACCATTTCAAAGACTCTCTAAGAAAACTCTCACACTCGCACACAAACTCAAACCATACTAAATCGAAGCAAACGACCTTAAAAAGTGTAAGGGCGAATCCCCCACACTCAAACCTTGCAATGCCCCTATTGCAAAAGAACGACAACTCGACCAACCTAATCGTAGATGCCATGCCTCCTCAACATGCTAAAGACGCTTCGAATGTTCTGCAAGAGAAAGGAGTAATCCTCTTCGGCCATGCTCATCATATCTTCAACTCTTCGATCAATGTCCCATTGATACCTATGGCGTCTCTCTATGTCATACTGAAGACGTTCAATGTTTCTTCTGCAGATCGGGCAACAGTTGGCAAGACGATCATGATGCTCATCTTGCAGGGGCGAGTTCCTGCGAAATCCCCTCGGTGCCGGTCGGCACGAGACACCGTTTACTTGATAACGCGGCCCTGCACTTCCTTGAGTTCCTACAAGGCTTCCTGTAGCCTCCTCTGCATTAGGTGGTTCGGCATCAACTGGTTTTGACTCGTCTTCCATCGGCTCCTCCTCGGGATCTTCTTCTGGATCCTCCTCAGGATCTTCTTCATCCTTCGCAACAAGATTAGCTAATGGGTGTTCATGCTCAGGGGATGTCTCTATATAGCACACCGATTCGGAGGTATATCTCGCTCGTGGCTTTGAAGAAAGACGAGCGGAACGCCGAACTCCCTCTATTTCCTTTGATCTCTTCGGTTCTGGCTCATCATCAGAGGACTCATCATTTATCTCTATGAAATCCACAACCTTGAGGTCGTGCCGATCGGCACAATCGTCGTGCCGGTCGGCACGGCTGCCTTTTGTTGCAAAATACGCTTCTGAGTCTGCCAGATTACTTGCTCTTCTCCTTGTAGCATTGTCCCTGTCAATACGCCTCTGAATTTCATCATTGATCTCTTTAGGGGTCATTCGCCCTTTAGCAACAGGAAATCCATCATCAAAGACGAAAGTCGCAGGGATGCATTCAGGATCAGCTAGATAATTCTCAATCTGCCTCTGATGGTCCTTCAGATAGTAAAAACACTTACATCCAAAACCTCTGGTGTTCTTGTGTATCTTCTTCTCTTGGAAATCTTCCCAGACAGTCAGGACGCATGGGAGCACACCTTGCCGATCGGCACCGTTTGTGTGCCGGTCGGCACCACCATCAGAAGTCCTCCCATCGTAAAGCCGAGACTTATGGATGGTCAGAAAGCAATCTCTATCGAACTCTTCCTTCTCGCTATCGGTAAGTATTGATTCAAAGGCGATAAGATCATCATATGTCAAAGGATGTTCCATAGCGAGAAGTCCATCCATTGTGTACCTATCGAGACTGGTGTGCTATCATCAATCTTGGATTTACCTTTGCGTACTAGCACCTCTCTGACCTTTTTCCGTAGGGCTTCGTCCATCTCCTTCTTCTCTGTATTGAAAGCATCCGCCACTCTTGTACATCCATCGTTGCTTCAAGTGCGACCAGACAATTGGATCGTCCTCAGTGGGGTTAAGGTTGCTGTCGCGCTCCCATGGCAGAGTCGGGCTCATTGGCGAAAATCCGCCGTCGCGCCGATCGGCACCGTCTTTGTGCTGGTCGGCGCGGCCGCGTCGGTCGGCACCACCTTCGTGCCGGTCGGCACCGTCTCCTCTGCCGCCGAATCTGTCGCCTTGCATTGCTCTCGGTTCTAGGGTTTGGTTGGAACTCTGGCGGCGCTCAGTTTTTGATGTTGAGATTCAAGACGACTCCTTCATATATATATCCTTAATTCTCTTGATCCAAACGGACTCTATTTCTTAAATTTGGAATTCATCGATGCATGTCTTGGAGGAAGGGCAAAAACTTGACTCGAAAACGACACGGACTCTCCTGTGCCGATCGACACGGTGCTGTGCCGGTCGGCACAGCGGCAAAATTGCCACGCGCGACTCAATAAAATCAAGGAAACAGAAAACACACAGAAAAACAGAAAAAACAACAGTCTTTTGTTTTACGTCGTTAAGCTCGACCACCCAATCACTTAATCCACATAATATATATCAAATGACTTTAACTCAAAAGTGCCGGGTTCAAGATTTAGTCGTTGGCCATACAACGTGTATGTATTTTGCTTTCCATCCATGATGACAACAGCTCCGGAAGGAAGAACTTTATGAACAAGGTACGGTCCGTCCCATTTGCTTTTCAACTTGCCTTTACCGAACAACCGAAATCTTGAATTGAATAGTAGCACTCTATCACCTTCGTGAAATTCCTTTTTCAATAGCTTCTTATCATACCACTTCTTGGTTTTCTCTTGATAGATGGCTGCATTCTCATAAGCTTTTAAGCGCATTTCCTTGAGTTCACTAATTTGAATCTTTCTTTTCACTGCGGTAGCATCTAAATCCAAATTCATCTCTTTGATCGCCCAATATGCCCTATGTTCTAACTCCACAGGCAAATGACAAGTCTTTCCATAGACAAATTGATAGGGTGTCATACCTATTGGTGTCTTGAATGCTGTGCGATAAGCCCAAAGTGCGCCATTCAACTTGTTTGACCAATCCTTTCCTTCTCTTGTAACAATTTTCTGGAGAATTCCTTTCAACTGCTTATTAGAGGTTTATGCTTGACCATTGGTCTGTGGATGATAGGCTGTTCCAATTCGATGCTCAATACCCATCTTTTTCAAGGTTTTAGCAAACTCGCTTCAGTAAAATGAGTTCCACCGTCTGTTATAATAACTCTAGGAACACCAGATCTTGAAAATATGCACTCATTCAACATCAGCTTGGATTCATGAGTTGTACTGACTCGGCATGGCATTGCTTCTACCCATTTTGACACATAGTCCACAGCAACCAAAATATATTCATAGCCATGAGAATTAACAAACGGTCCCATGAAATCCATGCGCCAAACATCAAATGTATCAACTTGCAAATTATACTTCAAAGGCATAGCATTACGAGCATTAACATTTCCAATTCTTTGGCATTGGGGGCCTTCAACAACTGGCTTGGCTGATTCTTCAAGATTGATCTTATGTGTGCAAAAAGCCGGGCTTATTCCTTTGATATCATCAATACTATAGCCGATGGCTCTCTTGAATTTCCTCAGAACAGCAAGCAATCTTTCTGTTTCTTCTTTATTCAAAGCACTATTGACGATGACGGGATAAGTTTTATCTTTGCCTAAGTATTCGTACCTTAGACCGTCAGGAAGTGGCTTCTGTTCTACTTCTGGTGCTGCACCAGGATTCAGATTACCCAAAGGCTCAAATTGAGGATTTTTGCCTCCGTGCCGGTCGGCACCATCGCCGTGCCGGTCGGCACCATCGCTGTGCCGATCGGCATAACCAGTGTGCCGGTCGGCACTTGCCTGAATTTCCACCTCTTCCCTGTCTGATTCCTCAAACAGTTTATTCAACGGATCTGAATATCCTGTACTGATTTCTTCGTCTTTTTCTGAAAAGAATTCCTGGAGAGAGGGTGGGTCTTCACTTTCTTGAATGACGGGTGGATCTTTGAATTCAAAGATGACTTCCTCTCCGCCCAGAGTCAATTTGAGATGACCTTTTCCAGCATCGATAACAGCTTGAACAAGCTTCAAGAAGGGTCTTCCCAAGATGATATCTTCAACTCCAACTTCACCTTTATCAAGAACAAAAATATCCACTCGTATAGCATTCTTTTTTACCTCAACGTTAATATCCTTGATAACTCCCAGTGGTTTAGTCCTCCTTCCATCCGCCATGATTAGCTCAAGCTCGGTTCCTAGCAATCTTCCTCTTATGTCATAAGGCATATCCATGAATGCTTCATACGTCATCAAACTGACGCGGGAACCAAAATCACATAGTGCTTTAGGAAAACTTCTATGCCCGATTTCGCACGGTATGTAAGGATCAACTTCCATTCTTTCTGTAAGGCCAACTGCATATACTCCGCATAATCCTTCATACGGCGACGGGACAAAACAACTATCAAATAGCTTCTTTGCTTGTTGAACCTCCATCTGATCAATTTCCATATCATCCTTATACAATTTACCCAATACTTCACCGATGATAACATTGTCTAGGATTTCTGAAGTTCTAGTGTATTTAGGGAAGTTATACTGAACTCTGTAGTAGAGACATACCTTGGGTCATATGTTCTCCTCATATTTAGCAGATTCGAGCTGAAATCTATAGGAATCCAATCCAACGGTTCAAACTCATCCAACGGTTTAGCATTGCTCAAGGTTGGATCTCCTACTGGTCTTGGAAATTTATCTACGAAGCTGTTTTCATGCTCTTCTAATATTGCAGCTTCAGTTTTGGAAATCCCTTTAACAGAAGGCTTCGTGCTGGTCGGCACAGGGATTGTGCCGGTCGGCACAGCGGGCCCACGCGTGCCGATCAGCACTGCTGCAGTGCCGGTTGGCACCACCTCAGATCTTGGTACTTTCAGACCATATTGCACTTGTTCTTCCATCCTTACTATTGATTCAACTTCAGACACTGTGCAGCCTTCCGCTTCAGCTTTGAATCCCAAAGAACAATTAACTAGCGTCGATCTTTCAAGGGGAATTGGATCTTCTTGAAATTCTTCCCAATGTCCATGCATAGCTTCAGTCTTTGATATCTTACTCAAAAGATCCAGACCTGCAGTAGCAGTCAAGTCGAGGAAACTCCCTCCAGCCGAACTATCCAAATGCATCCTGGAGGTTCCTTCGAGAGACATATAGAATGTCTGAGTAGTCAAGTTATCATCCATGCCCTAATCGGGCCCTTGCTTCAATAAAGATTGGAAACGCAACCATGCTTGAGTGAGGGTTTCTTCTTTCGTTTGCTCAAAGTTAACCACTTCTCTTCTCAATCTCTGCACCTTAGGAAGCGGGAAGAAATGCAAACAGAAATTTCCTACCAGCTTATCCCAGTTTCCTTTAGCTTCCCGAGCTGCAGATTTATACCAATCCTTGGCTCTTCCGTCTAGAGAAAATGGAAATAGCAACCATCTGTACCAATTCTGAGGCACTCCTTCATGCTTAAAGGTCTGACAGAGAACTTCTAGATCTTGCAGATGTGTGTACGGGTCTCGTCCTTCGTCCCAGAGAATTTGCTGTTCTCGACCATACTGATGATGGTCGGGTTGAGAACGTATGTCGAAGAAGTGACTTTCTCATCAGAAGTTTATGGGATCAGCAATCCTGGAGACGGTAGTGAATGCTCCCTAACCGTATGGGTCGGCTCAGGAGTACCCATCCTGAAAACACAGAAAGAATACACAAAAACAAACTAGAAAAGGGAGGATTAGAGGTTAGTAGAATAAATAAATAGTAAAAGAACTGGCTTGTTCCCCGGCAACGGCGCCAGAAAACGTGCTTGTTGGTCGTTTGTACGCACCTACTTATATACCGCAAGTGGACGGTGTACAGTTGTAGCACTTTTCCCTTAGAGTATTCCAAGGTTTAATATCGAACCACAGAGAACAAGCGGGACTTAAACTATTATTTAAACTACTGAATTGATATAGCAAAATTGTGTGTGAAAAGGATGATTAACAACTAGAGGTGAAAGAGCCTGTGATTGTAACAAGATTATAAAAGGGATTCTCTCCTATGGTTTGGGACTCTAGCATGCAACTCGGGTTATTGTCCAATTGATAGGTTTAGTATTCTACAAGACATGGTGGTTTCGTTCGTCTCTCGCCCTGTCACAACAAGGATTAATAGCTCCCCACTGGTTTCTTGCTCTATGTGATCATCGATAGCATAACCGCTGCAGCAACTACACTATTGAATTCATGTATTGATCAAATACGAAATAAACGTATCACATAGACTGAACGCATCAAAAGAGTATCGAAGGTGTGAGAGTTACATAACCAGGTTTCCCTCGCCACGGAGAGAATATGAGATCTACTCACGCATCATACTGCAACACTTCATCATGGCTGCAATGGGACACGAGATTTTGACGTGGACACACAGGTGCCGATCGGCACAGTGTTGTGCCGGTCGGCACAATCTCCCCTTTTGGTGGTGATGATCGGTGACGCCGTCTTCACCGCTACAACCTTCAACATAGGTCAAAACTTCTATCTGTTTTTTTTCTCCTCCTGGTTTGCGACCATGATCTCCTCTTTATAGTTTCTTCCGATTGTGGGCTAGGTTTCACCGACTCCAACTCTGATATCTCTTCTGGGCTTCATATTTTCCGAGTGGGCTTCATGTTTGGGCTCGACCTCCATTGTGCCAGTCGGCACGTGGCCTCCGGCAACTTCGTTCTTCGGGCCTCCGGCAGCTCTTTATCCATAGTCTCTCTATTTTTGGCAAATCCTTCCAAATACACAGAAACTATGCATATATATAATAATGGGGGTTAATTGTTAGCAATAATGACATAATAAGGTATTAAAAACACTATATTTGTCATATAAAATGAGTACCTAGAAAGCACCAACAGCACCCCAGTCAGCATATTGTGGACCCACACGTCAGGCACTATTCGTCATTAAAATGGGAAATATGCCCATAGGCATCCTAGTCAGCACATGGCGGACCCACACGTATCCCAGCCAGCATATTGTGACCCCACACGTTAGGCAGTATTTGTCATTAAACTGTGCCCACGCATATCCTAATAAGCACATAGCTGACCCACATGCATCCTTGTCAAAACATCGGGACCCACACGTCAGGCAGTTTTCGTCATTAACTCTTTTTTTTGAGAACTCAGTTTTCCACATCATGCCTGACGTGAGGACCCAATTGAAATTCTGTACCGAACGGCTCATGTACCTCCTATGCAAAAAAAGGAGGGCGGGGGGATGCATCCCATGTACAGTATCCTTTATTCGGCCGGAAACATTTGGGCGCTCTGCCTCTCATCCGCGCCGCCACCGCACCGGCTGGCCTCACCCTCACCACTTTGTCTCTCCTTCGGTCGCCGTAACCCAGACACTAGAGAATAGAGATTCACCGCCGCCGTCCTCTGCAGATTCGAGTCCCCGGCCCCAAGACGCTAGCTCTAGCATTTCGCCGCCACGTTTCCGCAAATCCGAGGTCTGCTGTCGGCGATTCCGTCCTCTACTTCTCCGAAACCATAACAAACTGGATTACGAGAGGGGGCAGCAAAATCTGGCGATCGCAGTTCGCCCGGGAGCTGAATAGTGGAGAATTCCAGTGATGCTTTATCGAGTACCACTAGAGAGTTGCGACCAATGTCACCCTAGTACAGGGACCGGTTGCCGATCGAGCCAATGTCCCGAAATGGCAGCCAATCAATCTGGGCCACTTGTTGCCAAGGTTTAACTGACCAGTTCATTTTAGTCGATGAGAAGACCACAGTCCGTACCCTAGTCCCAGGGTCCTGAACCAGAAGTACTATGACACGGAAGGAGTTTGGGTTCTCATCCGAGCGGACCAAACGGGGAGCGTACTGCATTGCAAACTGATCTTTGAGCACAGTGTCCTCATAATCATATAAAAAATCAGATAACCAACTCGTCATTGGGTTGTACACTATGAGCTTCCCCTCTAATGGATCCATAAGAAGTAGTAATCCGTCGATGCAGTCACAGATATCCCAGCAGACAGATTCACTACTGGAGTTGAGCACTTTGGTGAGGAAAAAATCCCCTTTTTCAACAATGGCATTGATCTTCGGGTCACAATCCCTAGTGATGGTGAAAAGAGGGAAACGTAGGGACAGTGCTCTCCTGGGGGGATTCGTTGCTGAAACAGCCGAGGAGTGGCGGCGCTGAGTGCAGGCTACAAAATTGACGCTGAAACTTTGGCGAATACAGTCGCTCTCGCCAGGCCTTTTTCGCGTACATAGCGTTTAGAAGCGTCTTGTGGTAGGGGACTCGGGCGAGAATCGATCGTCGCCGAGTGACCTGGAAGCAATCTGCATCACCGACGATGATCACTGCTTGTTAGTCCCTTCTATTTTTTGTAGGACTCCTCTGCTCAGGGTCGCGGAGGAAAGAATGTCAAGCTGGAGAAGGGGGGCGGAAAGCTCGCGATGCAAACATGTAGGCGCAGTAAATTTCTTCTTCTTATAAGGCTACTCCCAATGGGAGTTTCATTTCCATTAAATGAGGTGCCATGTCATCATTTTTGATGATGTGGCAAGCAATTGAAGAGGAGAGAGATGAGAGTGGTTTCGTTTCATAGATGAAACCATGAGTACACTGTTTCCAAGATAATTTATCTCATGTTTCCGGCTTCTCACATATGCACGGGCCAGCCAGAACAAGACCAGCCAGAAACAAGGTGAGGCCGCAGCCAGCAACAGACCAACCAGATAAAAACTTGACAGCGCTCAACGGATCAATCTGTGTGTTTTGACCATGTGTAGTGCTGCACATCTGTGTGACCATGCCTTGTTCCGATGAGATGTATTTGTGACCAACGGACTTTCCTGTGAGTGTACCTTTCCAGTTACTAGTACTAGTTTTGCAAGCTGTGTATGACATCCTGGCACAGGGCTCAATAGGATTGATAGAATACCCATATCAACAAGTTGCAACTTCTTTTTCGGAAGCTCATCTCGAAAGAACTCCAAGGTTAAGCATGCCTGGCCTGGAGCAATTTCGAGATGGGTGACCGACCGGGAAGTCCTTCCTGGGTGCACACGAGTGAGGACAAAGTGCGCGGAAAAGACATGTGTTGGTATGTGTGGTCAGTGTTGAGATCCTAGAGCTGCCAGGTGTAAGCGGGCCCTGCTCGAGGAGCAGGACGTTACAGTGGTATCAGAGCCGACCCTCGCGGTTTCACGGGCGCGTGTGGGCGCAGTTGAGCAGGCGTGGGCCCCGAGTGGTCACACAGCGTGGCACATGCGCTGGCACTGGACACACGGACGTGACCAAGAGATGACGTTCCTGGATTGGGAATGACCGACGAGGGCATCGGTCTTCTAAGGGGGTCAGTATGTGTCACAACCCAAATTTTGAATACGTAAAATCATGTATGTTTGAATCCTCTGAACAAAATTTGAAATTTAAATTGAAGTGAAGTTCATTTGATTCTATATTCCGGCAAGAAATTGTTGAAGAAAGATGTATGAAGCAACTCTTATCCTCTAAACTCAAAGTCACACACGAAATAATCTCAGTATATAATTAAAGAGAAACAATACGATGGAGAAGCCTTTGATCACAAGTTTCAAATTCTGGAACCTGTCCATGTTGTTTTTATTGCAAAGTAATCAACCAAAATAAAGTCAATTTGGACCTTGTGAAGTAACTTTGAATTTCACATAATAAGTTTGCATGTAAAATTATGGTTATGAATCTACACTGGAAGAGATAATTTTGGAGGATTTCCCAGGATTTTTGGACTTTATTTGGTGCTCCGGCAAATTGTTGCAAGTTTAAATTCCTGCTGCTTTGACTGATTTTTGTCTTAAAATCAGTTGCAGAGCTCAAGTTGGACCCAACATAAAAGTTGTCCCTAATGCTACTTTCAGTACACACAAAAAGTTTCATAATTTTTAGAGGCTCCTAAATATCAGTTTTAATTAAGGAACAGTGGAGGAAGTGAAATTCCACGAAATTTGATAAGAAAATCGGACCCACCTGTCATCAATTGCTCTGCTTCCTTCCTCCTCTGGGTGGGCGACGAGGACGGCTCTTGCAAGTCCATTGCTGGGCTCTGCTCCCCTCCCTTGGCCTCAAAGCCGTCCAGGTGCTTGGA
Source organism: Eragrostis nindensis (assembly GCA_012490785.1). Lineage (NCBI taxonomy): Eukaryota > Viridiplantae > Streptophyta > Magnoliopsida > Poales > Poaceae > Eragrostis > Eragrostis nindensis. The sequence goes on from JAAXCT010001993.1 coordinate 55,597, forward strand.
GCTCATCCCCACCTTATCCTCTCCCGAGCTGCCCTCAGCCATTTTCCGTCCACCGAGCAGAGTAGCAGCCGCAGGGCAAGCAAGAGAAGGGCCATGGCTGGTTCCTAGCTGTTCCCTGCCATTCAAACGGCACCCTGAGGTTGCAGGAACTCCCCCTTGGATTCGAACCACCGGATGTCCTTTTCCCCTCCTCCATGCGCAAGATTGGTGGTCCTCTTCTCCAACTCAGGCAACAAGCAGCGCATAAGTCGAGTTAATTTCTCTGCCATCGGTGAGCTTTATTTTGGAATCCTTCTGTCTATGAGGTGCTTGCAGACTTGTACATCTCCTTAGTCCGGTCCAATGCGCAGCCTGTAGCTTAATGCTCCTCTGTCGAAGCTTTGATGTCCGCTGGTTGTGTTCCAGCCGTGATGCTCCTCCCCGTCCATCCACCGCTTCAGAGTCTTCAATGTTGTGCCGAGCTGCCTCTTTGCTGCTCCGTTGGCCACTGCAAGCTGCCACTTTGAAACTCTGGTGAGGCTCACGGCCTTTTCCTATCTAGCAACTCTGTTTAACGCTGCGGCTGTAGCCATGCACGAGTGCACCAGGCAGATAGACCAGCAGACAAAAGCTAGCTAACTGAAACATGTTTGAACTTGTTTGTTCCCAATTTTGTAAAACACAAACAGAAATAATTACAGCTCAGAAAATAGTAAAACAAATTGTTTTGGCTTCCTGGTGAACAGATCTGCAAGATAAAAATATTTCCTATGTCATGAAATGCATCTGTACAGTATTTATGCAATTATCTGTGTACCCAATGTTATTTCATTCCTGTTATTTTGTGCATCCATAAATCATATCAATTATTCAGTGTTCTTCCTGCCACGTTCGCCATCAAAATATATATTCTTTGGACCACATGTGTCTTGTCAGAATGGCTTTGCAAAATTTCGTCATAATGAAGTTCCATGGTTTAATTAGATCGCGACCTTTCTGGACAGAGCACGATTGTTTTATTAATAATGCAAGCTATACAATTCCAAATCAACTGATTCTTGTTGCGTTGGATTCATAACTTTATCCTATAACTCTCTGCAAAGTTTCATAGCATTTGGTTCATGCATCATATCATGGCATCTATTTTTATAACGACAAATTTTCTGTGTTTAGTGAACGAACTGTCGGAGAGTGACGTGGGTGCTTTGGATGGTGACACTACTGTGATTGATAGTTCTGAGGAGACTCCCTCTGGTGAAGGCAAGCATCTATGCATATTGACCTTCTATTTTTATACACTCCATATATAAATGAATTATGCTATATGGTTTATTGTATTGTCGGGCATTAGGATAAGTATATGGATGTCGGGTTTTGTTGTTATCCATTCCTTGATGTGTCATGTTTCTGGACAGGGGTGGGAGGTTTCTTTTTATTTTACGGTGTGTCTTGCTTAGCCATGCTTAGATCGGTAAAAGTCGAATCGGTGGAACGTCACCATCGTTTCGCATGTATAGGAACTTGTTACTCTTGTGGTTACTTGGAATTGTTGAATCTGAGCATAATGAACCTTTTGAACTGAGCGAGGATGTGTAGGATGGTAGCCCCCTTTGGTCGGTTAAGGACCGTGCGTTGTTCTCGTTGTCTTGAGCACTTTCCGTTCTAGCCACATGTCGAATTTAATGGTAAGACAAGCCGAATATCTCATTGCGTACCGGAGTTTGGGACATGACCCCATTGCTTGTTGACACACACGAGGGGCTGATGGGCGCCTACGGGGCCATAGCACTCCTTGCTTTGAGGATGGTCCAAATGTTTGGGCACGGGTGGGAGAAAGGTTGACATTGAGCACCCCCCTTTTGTGACTTAGTGGGTTGCATGAGCCGTATGGTCCTCTTGTCGTGTGGGTACATTGGGACTCCCCTGCAGGGTGTATAAACGATTCGAATCGCCGCGATCTCGGTCATGATCATGCTCTATGCTCATTGAGTTTCATCGTAGTATACAACTTCACTTAATTAATCATGTATGTGGAATTGTGAGCTGTTTTGGGATGAGATAAATATTGCTTCACACTTGTTTCATATGGGTGATATATGGGGCTGTGACTTGGGTTTTAGATGTCATGCCCATGAGTCTTTTATTTATGCTTATGTCTCACTTAATTACTGCTTTTCCGCAATAAATTGTTTACCCTTGCATTATTCCTTGATAAAGCTTTCATTCATGATCCTTGGAGTTGGGAATATATATACCCTTGTGTAAGTCTTGTGGAGTACCTTCGTACTCATGTTTGCTTTGTTGAAGTTTTTTGCAGGTAATTTTTTTAGGTGCTGTCCCGTTATGGCGCTTGTCGGTGGTGTTCGTGGGCTGAGCACCATCGCTCTTTTCCTTATTTTTTTAAAAAAATTATTTCCGCTGCATACTCATTGGAATTTGATGCTAGGGTCTGAACCTACCACGAAACGATGATCGTTCAATGTTTTAGGAAGATTGGGAGATGGAGCTATAAACTTATGCTCTCATTCTTGTAATAATTTCTGAATCTGTCCACTTTGTTTGTATGACTCTTTTTATAATGTTGTAAACTCCTAAAATCTGAGACTATGTGTTTATGTGATGATGTGATGATGGACATCGTTGGTTACCGATGTGCTATGGTCTTGGGCGATGCTTGAGAAGCATATCGAGGGACTACCAGGGTTATATTCTTGTTAATTGAGTTTGTCGGTTCGCGTACCGTTTATGGACACGAGCTAACTCAATTAAATTGAATATGACTTGGGCGGTTCTCACAGCGTGGCATCAGAGCAAGGTTCGCATGTACACCCTAAAACTTGCTTAGCAACTCGGGGTGGGTTAAAATGTGCAAAACTTTACTAAAGCAACTAAAACTGTGAAACTAAGTGGTTGCTGAATTTTTTCCCCTCTCTATCTTAGAATTGCTTGTCTCACTCACGTTCATAATTATTTTGCTCACTTTCCTTGGTTATGGGTCGCGGTCATACTTCGTGTCTATATGGCACGATATTACTTTGCGAACTTGAGACGATGTTTTTGAAAATCTGCCCATGTATGACGGTTAGTTTATTTATCATGTTTGTCCTTATTGAACTTGTAGGCTGCTGTTAGGGTGCTTGTTTTTGTTCTTATATAAGGTACTATTTCAGTTCATAATGACATGTATTTCTGTTGTGATTGTTGCTCCAGTTTTGGGGCAGCCATGGTCATGTTTGTCTCTGTCCAAATTTGGTAGGTAGCTTGCTTAATTGTGGGGAGAGATTATGCTTTACGTGTGAGAATCGTTAGAGCGAATCATTTGCATATCATGTCATACTTGTTTCACACATTCATAAATGTTTTTTAATGCTTAGTACATGTATATCTTCAACAATATGAAGTGTTTTCTTGCTGTCCCTATGGGTAACAAAATCTGCCACCGAAATCACTTGCAAATAAACTGTCACTTGCATGTCTTATGTTGGCTAAATAAATTAAACTTTGGTTGAACAATTGTATGATATGAAGTGTACTAAATATCTGAGACGTCCTCCCATAATTTTGGAGTGTGTTTTCAGCTGCTTTCCCTGCTTCTGTAGCAGTTCTATCAGTCTTCCCTTGCTGTCCTAAACAGCTCAAATTTGGAAAATCAGTCAACTTTGACGAATTTTCATTTCCAATCTACAAATTCTTTTAGGATGAAACCTGTACTAAAATGTCACGCATATAATTCTTTACCACCACAAAAATCGCTGAATATTTTTGAGGTTCAGAAGAAGGAGAATCTGATGTATACTTATAGAATATTTTTGAGGTTCAGAAGGATGAAACCTGTACTAAAACGTACTGCCTCTTGTATACTTATAGAATAGGGAGACAGCAAGGAAGAGTGTAGGAGGAGTTCTTCTCCAGCCTTGCACCTTGGAGAATACATCCTTTCTTGGTAAGTGTTCTTGATCTCATATGATAGTGAAGTTCTTGTTCAAGTGAGTTCTTCCTTATAGTTGTTTATGGGATCATCGCTCTGTCCTAGAGTACCTTGCCCTTTTGTTCATCTATAGCCATGTTACGGTAGTAATCGATAGCTTAGAGGTGGTGTTAGGTCATAGGTTACCTTTGTTTATTACGTGCTCCATGGTTTGTAGAGGTAAGCTGTAGGTGGAGACAGGGATTACAAAACCGCGGTAAACCAGACCGGTTTTCGCGAAAACCGGAAAAACTGGTCCGGTCCGGTTTACCCGATAGTCAGTTTTTCGAATTCAAAATTCAAAAAAATTTGAAAATTAGAAAATTTTTGAAACAAAAATATGTAAAAAATAGATGAAATTTGTAGCACAAAGGTGGAAGAAGAACACGAAAATTCGATCGTTTGATGGGTCAAAAAAATCAAGCAAGATTTCTGGATTGAAAAAGGAAAGGAAAAAAGAAAAAAACCTTTTTCTTTGAACCAGCAAACTTCTTTGATTTTTTGACCAAGCAAACGATCGAATTTTCGTGTTTTTGTTGCACCATTGTGCTTGAAGTTGCATCTAGTTTTTTTTACATATTTTTTGTTTCACTTTTTTCAAATGTTCGATTTTTTATGATTTTAAAAATAAAAAATCGACGAACCGAGAAAAAAACAGACAGCAGCGGTTTTTCGGTTTTTGCTCTGGTTTCCCGGAAATTTGGTATGGTTTGCCGACGAGAGGGTCCGGTTTACCGGTCGGTTTCCAAATTTCATTTTCGAATTTTGGAATGTTGTCCGGTTTTTGTACCGGTTTTTCCGGTTTTCTCGAAAACCGGAAAAACCGGTGCCCTCCAGTTTAAGCGGTCAAAACGGGATTGTCATCCTTGGGTGGAGATAGTCCTATCCGTCCTTCGTAATCCTTCACATTTGCGTACATAGTAGAGCTATAGGCCGAAGTCACATGGCAGACCAGGTGTAAGCCGGCGCCTGAAGTAAGCAATTAGAGGCGGGACATGTCTTTGTCCAGGAAATCTCACAAAAATTCTAGCCGTTACACCACATGTTCACTATTTTGATTATGTATTTTTGCCGGCCAATTGCCAAATGATGATCTTTACATGTTACTTAAAACTGGTTGTTTCAATATTGTATTGAGGTAAATGATAACACATCACACACACAATTTGACTGACTTGGTGAGAAATTTTCTAATCAATTTTAGCTATGTTACGACTGTATTACTATAATAATAATAATAATAATAATAATAATAATAATAATAATAATAAACTATATTAAACTTCTTCAATAATATGAAAATATTTTAAATAGTTTAACAAGTTTAGGCACACAAATGCAGGGGCAACTATACTAGTTTCCGGTGACAAACCAAAGCACATCGCATACACTTGGTCAAACATTAATAGGTGTAGCTCTTGTTCAAGACTAAACTAATTGATTTCCATGCTCAATTGCTGCGGGTGATCGAAAGAAATTTCTCTAGGCATTGTGATTTGTACGAGTCTTGCACCCTACATAATTAAAAATTATACTGCAAAGAGTTAAGGTCGCTGTCGAAAAATAATTATCATGATCATGAAAATTGTTACAAAATTCAACTACCCAAGGTCCATACGAGTTACTAGTCGAAATTAGAATAGAAATGAAGAACAAATGGATGTCTTGAGCGGGAGCTTAACTCAGTCAACAATGAAAAGACTCGCAGCAGTACTTATACAATACAACACAAAACAAAAGTATGAGGGAATGAATAGCTGTACAACTAGTATTAAACGAAATGGAGCAGTGATGAAATAATCCGGCAACTGAATAACACGTTTTATTCCAAAGCTGGGAGAAAGAAAGTGTTGGACTGCCTTACATATAATCTGGGACCTTTCATTACCGGTGGTAGAAATGGTACAGCAATACAAAAGTCAGTTTATCGGAGAATGTTACATGGAAGTCTTCACAGTCGCAGCATGGACCATATGGACGCATCGGAATAGCATTATTTTTGATGGAGGGGTGCTTAGCTTCCCTAGATGGAAGACAGAGTTTAGATCACTTTTTCGGCTAACAATGCACAGAGCAAAGCCAAGTCTTAAACAGGACATGGAGCTCTAGCTGACCTCATTGTAATTTATTTTTTGGCTTTGTACATAAACTCTAACCTCTAATTTTTTTAATAAAAGTACAGCAGGGGAATTCCCCTTCTGTTTCCCGTCAAAAAAAAAAGAGAAAGAAAGTGTTGTGGGCGAGTATTGCTTTTGGCGAGGGCGGCAGCGGTGTGACACTGGGACGGCGTGGATAGGTTTTGGTGCCGGGGGCGCGTTGCAGGGAGGCAGGGAGATCTCCTTCTCTAGAGGGGAGTGGCGGGAGAGAGAGAGAGAGAGAGAGAGAGAGAGAGAGAGATTTGGAGTGAACTCCATTTTCTATCTTGATTAAATCTGGTACAACGGTCTTCTTCTGTCTGCTCCTTTTTTTTTCCTCGAATATGCAGGAGAGCTGCGCATCATTGTATTATAGAGAAGAAAGAACGGTCCCGTACATGGTAGACCCTCTCACTCCGGACCGAGCTGTGAGAGGATACTTACATCAGAGGAAGACTAAAAAATAAACACGCACAAGGCTAGGACCTGACCAACACACCCCGGCATAAAACACTACACTGCTTGCACCACCTGACCTAATGCCCGTAGGCCTCGTGCACCTGCTAAGCACCAGAGGTGCCTCTCATCCTCATAAGAACGGAGCAGCACGCTCAAATTCGGATGAGCTCCCTCAAACACACAGGCATTTCTATGTTTCCACAGCAGCCATGCGCCCACGGTCACTAGAGTGTTGAAACCTTTCTTCTTAGGTTTAGGTGCTTCTTCTGTCTGCTCCTAAAAGACAGATTGAGCACCAGTGACATGGCTAGAAGGAATATGCAACTTCAATCATATAACTGCGCAAGGTGCACACACCAAGTTGATGAAAGACTAGCTTGATCCTCAGATGTGCCTTTGCAAAAATGAACAGATGGACAATTTTTTTAGATAAAGGGATGATTATATTAAACCCAGGGCCCTCATAAGAAAGTTACAGCATCATACAATCACCGAGAATCACGGTCTTCATCGGTTAAGCAAAAGAATTGCTGCACTAATGAAAGAAAAAAAAGCACAGACAATGGAAAACTCCCCACTGCAGCTTTATTGTTGGAGATTGCAACCCGACGAACTTGGCCAAAAGATCCTCCCTGGCATATGAGGAGAATCTCTAAGGCGATGTCTCCAAGGAGGATGTGCTGACAACACCAACCCTCATCGGACTTCCCGGATTTAGGTTATCACCCGTAGATTCATACATCTTCTGATCCACATGCACATCAGCGGTAATTCCACTGTTGTGCCACCAATGTTGATATATGTCGTCGTCGATGCCACTGTGACCTTCTCCCCAAGAGTAAATAGGGAAATCAATCACCTGCGCCGTCATAAGCCGCGACATGTGAGACGATCGCTGAAGAATCAGCACCAAACACCATTGAAACGGCACATCTTTGACTTAAGCAACCAAAGAGAATAGGAGGGGAATCGGTCACAGGCACCACCACGCCACGTCGACGACCAATAAAGCAATCAATCCCCTGAGTATATTAGAGAAATTGGCTACTAGCGCCACCAAGATCGATGCATATGCCTGTCGCCGCCACAAAATCGACATTCGCCCCAATCCCTAGAGAATAGTTGAGGAATTAGGCTACCGATGCCGGGCAAACAGCCAATCAACAACGGAGCGACGAAAAATCCACTTGCTCTCCTCGAACGAGAGAACCGGTTTCCCAATTATCTGCAGACCCACAACGCACCAGGGCTAGCACATCGCTATGCCAGGACCAAAAAGATGGAGATGGAATGACCAAACGCCACCAAAACGACCAGGGTAATCCGAACCAAGGCCACCTCCACCATCCTTGATGGCACAGCATGGAACTCGACGTAGAAGCCACCATCTGGATCACGGCATGGCGTCCACGGCGGTGCGTGATCCCCGATGGCACAGCCGTTCAGATCGGCATCCGTGTCGGAGAAGACCTTGGCGCCGCCATCTAGATCGGACCGAAGACCGCCGCCGCCTGCACGACTGCTTGGAGGAAGATTGGCTCTAGCGGCGGCAGGGAAGAAGGGGCGCTGCAATGTACACGACGGACATGATGAATAGAATCATATGATCCGACGGAGGTCAGTTTGTGGTTGATGTGGCTCAAAGTGAACAAAGAATCGCTTATATACTTCGATTGTCGTTTGTTTTTCAATCACTCCTGCTTTCTTATATTTTAGGTGCAGATACATTTCAGCAATCGGTTGTATTATCCTTTAATTTTTTTTTGCGAGGAATCGGTTGTATTATCCGACGACAAGTACCGTCGAGAGGTTCTCTTCCTTCTTACAAACATAGCTAGCTGCACTGCACGGTAGTATCGCCAACCCCCATCAGTTTTGTCTGTGGGCAATGAACCGCGCGAGGTGTCGAAGCGGCGCAGCGTGGTCGTCATCAAACCCGTCGAGCTCCGCCTCGGCACTGGCCACGAGCTCAGCCGCGTAGGCGCGCGCCCCGTCGACGCCCATGAGTTTCGGGTACGTGGCCTTGTCCGCGGCCAGGTCCTTGCCCGCCGTCTTCCCGAGCTGCTCCGACGTGCACGTCACGTCGAGCACGTCGTCGACCACCTGGAACAGCAGCCCGATCCGGCGCGCGTACCTGCGCACACTCTCGACCTCCTCCTCGGCGCCGCCGCCGACGATGGCGCCGCACACCGCCGCGGCCTCCAGCAGCCGCCCCGTCTTGTGGACGTGGATATACTCCAGCGTGGCCATCCCTATTGTTTTGCCCTCGCTGGCGAGGTCCACCACCTGCCCGGCGGAGAGGCCGTCGGCGCCGACAGCGCCGGCGAGCTCTGCCACGGCGCGGAGGGCTCGCGTGGCCGGCACACCGCAGGCGCCCAGCTCGCGCGCGACGTGCTCGAACGCGAACGCGAGGAGCGCGTCTCCGGCGAGCAGCGCGGTGCTGACCCCGAACGCGACGTGGTTGGTGGGGCGGCCGCGCCGGAGGTCATCGTCGTCCATGCACGGCAGGTCGTCGTGGATGAGGGACATGGTGTGCACCATCTCCAGGGCGCACGCCACGGGCACCGCCGCCGCCGCGTCGCCGCCGACGAGCTCGCACGCCGCGAGCGCTAGCACGGGGCGCACGCGCTTGCCTCCCGCGAGGAGGGAGTAGCGCATCGATTCCACAAGGCTCTCCGGGTGACGGAGCGGCAGCGCGCGGTCCAGGGCCGCGTTCACGGTGCCGGCCTTTGACGCCATGTACCGCTCGAAATCGAAGTCGACGTCCTTGTTAGTATCTGCTTGCAACGTGGTGGCACTGCTGGATGCCTTCTCAATGCTATCCTTTCCTTGACTCCTCTTTGTTAGGCCTGTTCCGTCGGGAGTCCAGTGCCTGTGCAAGTGACAAGTGTACATATACCTTGTTATTATCTTGAGATCTGTGTTCACATAGTTGGGAAAATATCTGTGTTCTGAAATTTTTTTGTTAGATTAGAACTACATATGCGTTACCTGTACATATAGTCCAAGCAATCCTCAATTTCACTCGTGAAGTGGCTTGATACGTCCAACCTCTTCAACCGATCCACTGCCCATAAGCGTTCGTACACATCGCGGTAGATACGAGGTACTGAAAACATTAAAAAGGTAAAGGTAAACATTATGTTTTCTTCTTGCTTTATTCCTCAAGCTTTACTTAGTTGCTAAAAATAGATCAACGATCACCAAAATTACAATTTCTTGGTTGCTACACATCTTTAGTGACCAACATGACTAAATATTGGTTCTGAAATATCTATACCTACCAGGGTGTCTCAGATGCTACAAAACTCTCATGACTAAGGTAGCCACCTTCTATAGTTTTAAACCTCCAGCGACAGGGTTGTGGCAACGAATAAGGTCAGGGTGTGACGGAATACAAAATAGCGGCTGCATGGTCATATAACATGGACATGTTATATTTGATTTTTTCATGTTGGTGACTGTTTACATATGTTTTGTTTTTCCAGTCTTTTGCTGAAATGTATGCATGTGAATAGTCAACTTACTTGTATCAGTTAACGTTATGAAAATTCCATCAAGGTATTCGAAGCATTTCTTGTCTCCTGTTTGGTTGCTAGCAGTAGCTGTCGCGGAAGGTCGGTGAAGAGTGGACCCATTAGAAGAGCTGAGCTGAAGGAGCCTTTCCCAGTCCAAGTGTACCGTGTGCTCCTTGTTAAGTGTAGTTGTCGGCATATCGTGTAGTACATCTCTCGAAGTCCTAAAAGTCAAATAACATGATTGACTTATTGAACAGGCTAATGATCTATGGATAATAAGTAAAATGTAATTTATTCCTTCTCTGCACTATTGAAATAATTTTAGCTTTCATGAGCTCCAATGCAAAAAAAAATAGATAATAAAAAGTTGTAATACACTTTTCAAGATAAACCTTAATAAAAAATTATGGTTATTGCAGATTCTATCACAATTACGGTAGCAGACAAAACCATGCATGTTTTGTGTAACTGCTAGTGAGATCTTCAATACAATTAGGCTTCTCCAAACGGCCTGCTTCATTTTGTTTTTTACATACGTGCCACATAAGCTGTAAAATATTTTTGAAAAGTTAAAATAACCAATATATTGCATTATTTCATCTTTGTTTTTTACACTGATTGAATAGAGAAGATATGTTATTTTTTTATATTTTACTTGTCATTTGGTTATCTCGATATATCATGACATTTATTTTGTCTCCTTTCATTTTTAGTCTCTCTTTTTTTTGAACTGATTTTTAGTCTCATTGGTTAGAAAGTATAGCGCAAATGGTTTTAACATAGTAATTAAATCAGGACGAATCCTTCTTAGAAAACATATAGTAAAAGCCTAGTTAGATCTCCTAACAACCATTTTTCTCCTAACCATTTTCCTATAACAATACATGATTTTTAACATTATATTCTAGTTCATTCATGACAGCAATGATACATCATCAGATGGTGCTGATTAAACGTTCCATGACCTATAATTTCTATATAGAGCAGAATGGACGTCAACAGACAAACAAAATCCTTTTAATGTTCCTCGTATGGTCAATTATATATAAAAATGAGTATGTTCATGCATACATACTGAGTAAGCATTCTGTCCCTCTGAGCATATATCTCTTTCAAGGCAGGCTCATCATATGGGATCTCCAGGCCCATGTCCATGGCCATGTCCAGAAGTGAGGAGAAGGCAATCTCAAACCCGACAGGCATCCAATCATCTTCTTTGTCAGCAGTTCTCCACATATTTTCTTGGATAAACTGTAGACCTGCAATAACAATAGCAAAAATCTTGTTTCGAACAACATATGAAATCTGAGAACAAATCAGATGATATTTGATATGAGCAAATAATCCATATACCTTTGTTACAATTGTCGGTATCGATGTTCCAAGACGTCAGTGCCACAACACATGCTAGGGTGCTGATGATCCGGCCTCTGAAGAAGGTGCCATCGCCCCATGAACCATCTGGTAGCTGATTATGGGTGATCCAACCAATGCTGGATGGAAACTGCGGCCCATGACTCCCATCTAGGTTTTTGAGAAGGGCAACCAGCGCCATGTCATATGCTCAAATGCTAATCCCACCCTCTCCACTTGATCTCAATGCTTCTCTGATGGCATCAATAATACTTGTCGTCTCGGTGGTGGGTACATCCTTCAAGTATGTATTTTTCATGTTTTACGAGCATATAGTATGTTAGTTTTTTATGTGCGAATGATCAATGCAGGCTAGTCAGTTTACAGATATACACACCGTATCTTTACGATGTCCATCAACTGCCTGTCCTTGTCCTCCTGATTCCAGGTACGGGGATGTGCTTACTAGTATAGGCCCTGTAATTCAGAGAAGCATGGTAGATAAAAGGTTAAGTACATGAAAAAACATACTAATAAAACACTAGTCCATGAACAGCTGCCAAATTTTAGTTCGCAGTGTCCTTTTGCATTCCTGTTAAAAATCTATGTACCGCCCGACGTTGGACATCAACTATCTGCCATGCTTATGAAGGATAACATGCCTTAAGGCTAGAAGATGGATAGGTCATTTGGACCATTAGATGTCTGTCACGCTATTTAACGACTACATGCGTTGGGTCAAAACATAGATAGGACATTTGGAATGAAGTCTTCGACATCCCCTTGAACGACTACACGAATTTGGGCAACAAGATGGACACCTGGTTTTTGGCGAGCATGTAGATGTAGCAAAGGTCGCCGCCAAGCATGGGAACCAGCCATCGGCTGACCGAACAAGGGAACGCGAAGCAGTGCTGCACTAAACACCTGCATCATCGGTACTCAATCTCTCAATATCTCTTTCTCTCTCTGGTTCGCTCGGTGTGTGTGTTTGTGTCTCCCTGCCTCTCACCTGTAGAGCGATGAGATCTTGCTTGCAAACATCGTCCAGTATTTATAGGGGAAAGCAGTAGTTGTGTGGATTCAGTTCCACATCCTACACGTGTGACTTGTTACTAGTACATATGAGTCCGACAGATTTGAATAACTGAATTTCCATGCTGTTTTGGACATTCGGTACTGTACCACTAGATTGTTCTTTGTGGCGTTTGCTATATTCTGGGAGGGTTTTACCTATATTCTACAATTCGGGTAGTTGGCAAATGGGCTTTGTTTCATGGCACACAAATAGATCATGTGCCTCTCCTTGATAAACAAGCCATTTCTCAGGACAGTCCAATTATGGGACGGAAAATGTGAGAAGATTTGTTTAAAGAGGTATTGCTCAAGCAATGAGATCTGAATTATGCACGGCTCAATTGGATAGATTCTTTGTGGTGGATCATGTCTGCCCGAGTAGAGTCTCTGATCCAGCACGATTGATTACATTTACAGCTAATTATTTTAGTTGCAATTTTTACACAAGGTGCCAGTTGACGACAACGTAGCGGCTGTAGTGATTTTTATCAATTTTCTGATATGTTGGCTCTGTCTCAGATATGTTCACATAGCAGGTGGGGTATACACCTGAGTATTTTATCCTCTGCGTCTGTATTGTATTTCACAAAGCCAAGACCATTTATTTTAGGCGTGTCATTTAAATATATACTTTGTGCACTCGCAAAAAAAGAAAAAACTATATACTTTGTGATTGTCTATGTTGTATCGTAAAACCCACCTTTATCAGCAAAAAATCGAATATGCATGTGAGGTGCGACACACGCCCTTTGCTAGAGGAAAACGTTGTGTGCGGTTTGTTTAAATCTGTTCGATCAGTGGAATCAATAATCAGACATATAGCAACACAGTATATATTATAGAACTGAGGAGCACATCTAATATTTATTATATGCTAATTGGTGTCTGAACTCAGCATTTTACGAGGCAAAGACAATAAAACATTGGACTTCTGCTTAAAATGGAATAGGTTCTGCCTTCTCTTCTCAACCGTCATATATCTAGCGCGGACATGGAGGATAACGATTTTGTTTTCTCCATATGCAAGACAAGGAGCGAGGAACCATATGTCAAAAAACATGTCTGGAAAAGCGAGTCATCATTCACTAGTCAAAGTCACGACAGACAAAGTAAACTAAAATTATCCACAACTGAATATTAAACAATGTTATACAACGAAATTGTCTGCCACTGACACTGATCATACAAGACCATATATGTCGTAAGATAAAATTGTTCACAACTGAAAATTACTCGTAGATATGACCAACAACTATCAACACCTACAAATTACTCCTTCCATTTTTTGATATATGCATGGCATTATTGACTTTTTCTTTAGGCTTTGACCAACAACATATATTTAACAAATTAGTTGCCTAAAGTGAAATGAATACCATTATATCTGTCAACAAAAAATGCTTTAAGTTCAACTTACAAATTTAACTATTGAAATTATAAAAAAGGATAATAATCAAACTAATGAGAAATGTCAACAGTGTCATATTTAAAAATATGTACAATTATTGTTTATATCAAACATTATTATTTAAAAGCGGAGTCATATATTTAAAAACATGCACATGATAAGAAAACATCTTTGTCCGTAGTTAACCCATATGTCATGGCATGTCTCACTTACATGGGGTGATCTGATTTACGTTCGTGTGGTTGAACAAAGCTGATTTGAATAACCCTCCAAGATGCCACGAGCCAGCAAACGCGAGAAACAACAATCTAGTGGTTTAATGATGATTGGTGTGAGCGATTTTATCGTTAATGCTAATTGGTGTGTGGACTCAGCATTTTGCGAGGCAAAGACCGGGACTTTTGGTTATATAATGGAACAGGTTCTGCCTTTTCTTCTCATCCGTCCTATATCCAGCGCGGAGATGGAGGATAACGATTTGTTTTCTCCACACGCAAGACAAGGAGCGAGGAACCAGATGTCAAAAAACATGTCTGGAAAATGCGAGTCATCATTCACTAGTCAAAGTCACAACAGACAAAGTAAACTAAAATTGTCCACCACTGACACTGATAATACAAGACCCATATATAACGTAAGGTAAAATTGTTCACAATTGAAACTTATAGAAATCATCCACATCCGACAATAGAGCTTTAGTACAATTCAAACATTAAGGTCCAATAGATGACGTGACAGAACACAATCTTCATGCTCACCACCAAATGCGGATCCTTTAAGCTGGCACCCGTTGCTCAAACTTTATTTTATTTATTTTTTCTGTTGGCGGTAAAATGTGTGTTCTACCGCTTCGCACACGTGGCCTGAGAGATTTACTTCACTCTGTTCAGGACCAAACTTGGAACGCGGTGAATTCCGGAGCGTGCCAGTCGATTTTCCCTGCAAATCGACAAAGACAAGAAAAGCGTGTAAAATTCCTGGGCTATCGGCCCCAGACAGGCCGATGCGTAACCGCAGCCGATGTTAGTAAATAAAAGATAATAAAATAAATACTCGGCTGTCGGCTAGAAATGAATCGACATGTCGTAATAGTAAATACTCGCGCGATAAATAAAGTAGACATGCGTCAGAATCGGCAATCGGCAAAGCATGCAATCAGCAAAATCTATCGGCAAGCATCATGGTAAAGTGAATTGACATCAACAAAAAAGAAGGCTCAGACCTACACTTGAACAGGAACAATAAGATATTTAAAGGCACGCAAGCATAGATCTGAACGTGATAAACAATCGGCTAAACACCCCGAAAGAACGGTTAAACCAATAGCCACTAATTATACCCATAATCTAACGATCGCTTCACCGAGGACACGCCAACTAAGTGAAGTAAAACAGGACACGTCAAACTGTTCTACACGATCGACAGGTACAAGTATAATCGGCAACTACCAGTCCCAGGTACTCAGTAAATTAGATCTAAGTCTTAGCAACTGTTTCGCCGAGGACACGTCAACTAAGCGAAGCAGACAGGACAAGTCAAACTGCCTACCCAATCAGCAAGAGCAGATCTAATCGACTAAACACCTTAACCGTGACTCGAGTAACTAGATCAAACAGGAAATCGACATCAGCAATCGGCAAACAAGGTCGCGCCTAGGACAAGTCAACTAACCGTAACAAAGAACTGGACTAGGTCTTAAACAATTCCATGTAGTCGATGCATAATGTAAACCCTAGATTGATCTAAATTACCGGATAACTAGCAGCCACATCAATCTTAATCATGGACAAGTCAATATAACAAAGATCGATGCGCTTACCTGACAAAATCCAAGTCGAAACCGGAGCCCCGATGGACGCCGATGTCGACGGAGATCTTGTCGAGAAATTGTGGCGATGCGTCGAAAAGTGATTGTATATTGATTGATTTTTTTTCTACAAGCACCTGGGTTTATATTTATACACCCGAGGCAAGACTCTGACTCGACCACGATTAGGTCAAACTTTCTAAATCTAGAAAAAGAATTAAAACAGGACACACAGACCTACACATGCGCGTCTTCACGATTTTCTCTGTCGTTTTAATCGCCTGTGGGCCACCACTTTTGTACACAATCTTCTCCACCCGGCGTACACCCTGTTACTCACTGACAATGGGCCCTGGGCCAAAATTTGGTGTCAAAATTTTCCCTTTCAAAACGCAGCACCAGCATCCGTATGCACGTAAAATATGACCAATAACTATCAACAACTACTTACTCCCTCAATTTTTTGATATATGCCATTAGTGAATTTTTCTTTAAACTTTGACCAACAATTTATATTTAACTATTTGCCTAAAAACAATTTATATTTAACTAATTAGGGCCTAAAGGTGAAATGAGTATCATTACATCTATCTCTAAAAGCGCTTCAAGTTTAACTTACATATTTATCTATTTCAAAAAAGATTATAAAAAGATGAATAATCAAACTTTTGAGAAAGGTGAACGGTGTCATATTTAAAAATGTGTACAATTATTGTTTCTATCACGTAATTTAAAAACATGTACAAGATAATAAAACATCTTTCTCTACAGTTAGCCCATACGCTACACTACGTCCCCCGTAGAGGCGACACGCGCAATGCGCCACATATCTATGCCCATTGTAACGGCCTAGGGTCTAAAAATGCACTCACAGGTTGGGTGGACTCCACTCACCCATTGTCACACCCGGTTTTAATGTCAAAATCGAATGCTCTTCTATATGTGTATCCATGATCAAATTTCACACATATAGGACAAAATAAAATAACAGTATGACCAATGTCACATATTATTACAATAAATATCTCAAAAGACTAAAAGAATACAAACGCTAGCGGAAGTCTCCATAACACTACAGGCAGTCGACCGGGGTTCCACAAGTTTTCATCATTGTTGTTGAAGTAGTCCGTCTTTAATCTTAAAGCCACATTTGATAATTATGGTGGAAAAAGCAAGTGTGGGTACATGCCATACTCCGTAGGTGTAGAAAAATATGACATGCAAGCTTATATGAAAGAAAGGCTGACATATGGTTCATTGCAGAAAAGCAACTAAAACTAAGACATAAAGCACCTATATTACTAAGTGTGATGACAGCTCCCAAACCAAGAGATATACAACTCACTAGGTTCCCACCACTTGGCTACCAAAACTTACTAGGTTTCAACCACCTGGCTACCAACTCATAGAATTCCCACCACCAGACTACCAAACCAGCCAAACCATCCATCAAATCATGAATAAGTCCAGGCTTGCTCGTGACTGTGAGCACGGCTGTCAAGACAGTTTTACAGTCTGTACAGGTTGCACCACTTTACCCACAATCGTGATTTCATCACCCGTCGGTGACTAAATCCTCCATTATGCCATGTGCACACTTCCTTAGGTGTGCGGCCAAGAGAGCACCACGAGGCCTTCACAAAGCACCTTGAAACCTGTGTGCACACGTTATGGTTCAACCGCTAACAACATACTTGGAGTCCATTTTACCTACGCTGCTATTGACGGTCCTTAAGTACCTCTTTTGAGCGTCAATTACCTGCATAAAAGAGCGGAAAGTAAACACCAAAGATAGTGGTAGGAGTTTATTACTAACAATTCCACGAGTCTTGGTGAATTTATGTATGCAGGTGCATTAAGCGGATAAATGGGTAAGAATACATGTCAACAAGGCAGAATACATGGTCCTTCAAATCAACGCCACTGTGCGTCATCGTACGGGCCATAAGAAGTGCCAAAAGCCCAGAAAACATATCTAATAAATGCAAAACCACCAATACCCAAGTTGGGGACGTCCAGAGAAGCCCAGCGGCCAAAGATTGATGGAAGCATGAAGGGCCAGTTCCAGGCCGGCCGACCCATTTTGGTGGCCTCTCTGGCCCATCTTTGGCCTGCTGGTGGCAACCTCCTAATGTCAGTTTCAGGGGCCCCACTGCATAAAGACACGGAACCGCCTCAATTCTACCGCCTTCCTACTCTATATTTTAAGGGGTACCCCCTCCTCCTCTCAACACTGTTGGTATTTCTTACACCACGAATAAATAAGCAAGCGCACGGAATACCGTTGTAGCACTTCACCCGGGAGTATTCCAAGGTATCGTATTTGTTGTCCCCAAGGAACGGAGATATTCTGCAGCAAGGTTAGTTTTACCCAAGGACAACAAGAATGATAGTAGTATAGGATTGAGAAGATGAATAAAGATCTAGTTGTCCCGTAGGACAGATGCACTCAAGTTCTACTTGTTTACTTCGGGCACTGGTATAGACCTGGTCTGCCAAGTCACGCCAGCCTGTAGCTCTACGACGAACCCGAACGTGGAGGATTACGCGGGACGAACAGGGCTGTCACCACATGCCGCCTACCTCTACAAACCGTGGGGCACGCTGCAAACAAAGGTAACCTCTAGCCTAGACACCACGTCTATGCCATCGATTACTACTCTAACCCCGGTCCTGGTGCACCAATCTGGAAGGCTAGAGCACTCCTCGCCGAGCGATGATCCCGTAAACAAGTATAACAAGAATAACGACTAGTAAATAAAGCTCGCTAGATCAATATCATCACGAATACTAATCTTATGAATAAGAACGATGAACGAACTATGAACGAACAACGAACGAAGAACGAAAGACGAACGAACGAAGAACGAACGATGAACTATTAATAAGATAAATATCCGCCAAGGTACAAGAGAAGGAAAATAACTAAAACAAAGCTATCCCTCTCTTCTCCCTTGCCCTCTCCCCTATTCTATTGCTGTACAAGAGGCTCTAGGCCTGAGATGTGGGAGTGGTGCTCTCCTCTTGGGATTCTTGTGATGTGTTTTGGAGGAGGGGGGTACCCCTTTATTTACAGCCTTGGAAGGTCGGCAACTTGAGGCGGTTCCCGGCATTAATGGCATTGATGGCAGGCTGAACCGACCTTGGTACGTCGGTTGGGAACCGCCATAGGAAGATGGGCCAGTGGGGCCACCACAGGGGGTCGGCCGACCTAGGTTTTGGTGTCGACCGACCTAGGTTTTGGGGTCGGCCGACCTATGGCTGGTCCCTCTGGGCCTGGGCCTTCTTTGGTGGGTTCCCCTGGTTGCCTCTTCCTCTGATCCACCTGCTATGGGTGGACTTGAAGCCTTTTTATTGGGATTTTGGGCTTTATGGGAGATATCATTATTCCGGGGAAATTCGGTGTTTGCGAAGTCGGCCTTTTATGCTTCCTTTTCCCCGTTTTCATATGAAATACACCTGCACTCACAAATTCGCCAAGACTTGTGGAAATCATTAGTTTAAAGACCTAAGTCTACCTTTGGCGTTTGATTTAAGGTTAAAGAGTGCAGATATTTGACGGTAAATTCTTGCTCTAACAGCCGTCAACAACTCCCCCACACTTAGCTCTTTACTCGTCCTCGAGTAAAGTTGCGAGCTTAAGGCGGGAGATACTCTTCCTCAAAAATGAGATCTTGCACACAAGTTATTGCAAGCCACACTTCATACCTGTGAACTTTGGAGGTGTCTAACATGTATTCCTTGGATGATTGATAAGTGGAACGATCATGTCTCCAATCACCTCGCCTTCCCTGTCAAGTACCTTGGGATTTTTGCATAATTTTTCAAAAATAAAAACATAGTTTCCGCTCCTCAAATGAATCTCTCAAGTCGCTCATGGTGGCCATGATTTGCCCGTTCCCTCCTTGTGTTTGATCAGGCTTTTGTGGAGCTCAAGGTAGGGTAAGGTGGAGCATGCTAGTGTCTCTTATATTGCTAAGTCAAAGACTGGATCCAATAAAGGAATCAAGTCATACAATCTGATCAAGATGTGCATGTGTGGTGGAATGAAATGGAATTGTACTCCTTCTTATGATGTTACCTTCTCTCTCTTTTTGGATTTTTGAGGAGGGCATGGCTATCAAACTTTTTTCTTTCTCTTTTTCATTTTTCTCATCATCTTTCCCTTTTTTTTTCATCATGCTCTACTTTTGTATGAGCAGGGATTATTCTTTTTCTTTTTGCACAGCCATGTCTCCAATGATACTTTTGAGAGAGAAAGGTAATATTGACTTTTTTGGAGTACTTATTTGGTGGATGGATGATGGAATGTTGCTCAACTTCCAGTGTAGAAGTGTAGCATGTGAGGTGGAGTGTACGTGATCTTGATCAAAAGAATATGACAAGCCTCTCACTAGGGTCCAGGAATTTGACAAAGCTCAAATTGACAACTAGCAGCTTATAGGCTGTCAAAGCATTCATGTAAAGTTCTTTGGCCTTGGTAGGAAAATATAAATCAAGTGAGGAGCATCATACTATGAAATTTTGATTTTCATAAAAGATAAATTCCCAAGGACTTGAAGGTTGAGCAAGGATCATTTCGACAAACCATATCTCACATGCCAATTATCTAGGAAAAACATGGGTTCCTAGTGATAAGGTGTTCACAAGCATTCAGTGATGAAGCGAGAAATAACAAGTGTGCAAGTCCATGAATGTGAGAGGTAGAGTTGTGGGCATAAGATAAATCAATTATGATTTTCCCAAAAGATTAGTGCGTCAAGTTTTATTTAATTTTCAAATTATCAGAGTGAACTTGACGGTGTAGTAGGCAAAAAAAAGGAAGTGTGATGCAAACTCAGGAGGCAGGAGGAAGCTGGGCCCTGGTGGGGACCACCAGGGGTCAGCTGACCCTCCTTGTGGGGTCGGCCGACCTGGCCTGGACCCCGCTAGTGCTGTGTTTTCGCGTGGTGACCGTTCTTGAGTTGCCTCGTATGATTCTGGATGATTTGGTCGTGATTGTTCCAGATATGGCGATGTCTTCCCCCACACTTGCCCTTTTGCCTGTTTCCTTCACAAATGACAAAAGTATGGAAACACAAATTTTGCTCTACCGGTATGCAAGCCCGGGGAGCACAAATTTTCATTGAAATTTAAATTGATAGGCGCATTACAATTGAAGGGAAAATAATTGGTAAAGGGAAATAAACAAAAGAAAACGAATGCGCCTATTCTTATTCTATTTATTCTTTATTGTTTCTTTTCTTCTTGTCTTCCTCTATCTCTTCCAGGGCCAGATCAAACTGCGCCCATCCTCCTGTGAGGCAATCAGCGAGACGCTGTGCCTCCTTCGTTTCTGTCTCCATCAGGGCGAGCGTTTGCTCAAGTCTGTTGATCCTAGCGCAAGCCCTATCCAAGTAAGGGAGCGGCGATCCCTGCTCATGGCTGTAGCAAAGCCTTTGGTTCAAGGAGTAGAGCTTTGAAAGAGATGAATGGAGGGGGGTGCAAAGGGTTGTATTTATAGTGGTTCCCCCTTCTCCTGGCGAAGGAAGTCAAGATTTATTTTCCTAGCATAGGTGGACGAGACAAGGAAGGTCTGGGTGGCAGAATGAGTGAATGATGGAAGGCAGGGGCTGCCATAGGGGGTCGGCCGATCCTGGTAGCCAGGTCGGCCAGCCTTCCAATTTTTCGTGGAGCTTTGTTGGGAAAGGTAAATTCTAAATGTACAGGGTATAGAAGGGTATTTCGATGCAGAGGTCAAGAAAAGATATTTAAATCAATTAAATTAATAACATCGAATTCCTTATTTGCATCGGGTTCGAAATAAATTTTAAGACGCTGGCCATTTACCTTGAATACATTACCTCTGTTATCTTGGAGTGTGATTGCTCCATGAGTCGACGTGTCGATGATGGTGTATGGCCCGTACCATTTACTTCTCAACTTTCCATGCCCGAAGAGTTTTACCCTTGAGTTGAAAAGCAACACCTTGTCTCCAACTTTGAACTCTTTTAGCTTTATTCGCCGGTCATGCCAGCGCTTTGTATGCTCCTTGTAGATGGCTGAGTCGTGATATGCCTTATCTCTCCATTCTTCTAACTCAGTGATCTCCATTTTTCTTCTCCACCCAGCTCCTTTCATATCCATGTTCCAAGTCCTCATGGCCCAATATGCCTTGTGTTCCAACTCGACTGGTAGATGACATGTTTTTCTATAGACGAGCTGGTATGGTGACATGCCTATGGGCGTCTTGTAGGCTGTTCTATATGCCCGTAGTGCATCGGGTAGCTTGTTCTTCCATCCTTTCCCCATTTCCAAGACTGTTTTCTGCAGGATCCGTTCGATTTGTTTGTTGGATGTTTCTACCTGCCCATTTGTTTGGGGATGGTATGGAGTAGCAATGTTGTGCCTTGTTCCAAGCTCTCTTAGAAAGCTATGGAAGGTCTTATCAAGGAAATGAGACCCTCCATCGCTTATCACCACTCTTGGAGTTCCAAACCGTGAAAAGATAATCTCGTGGAACATCTGGCGAGCGTGTTTGGAGTCGGCAGCTCGGCATGGCATAGCTTCTACTCATTTGGACACGTAGTCCACTGCCACCAATATGTATTCACAATCTTGGGACTTCACGAAGGGTCCCATGAAGTCAATGCCCCACACGTCGAAGAGTTTGACTTGAAGGTTGTATGTGAGGGGCATTGCATCCCGTGCTATGAAGCCTCCAAATCTCCGGCACTTTGGACATCTTTTAATGAATTCTTTTGTATCTTCATACATGGTGGGCCAGAAGAATCCGCTTCGCCAGATCTTTGCTTGAGTACGGAAGGCACCATAGTGTCCACCGTATGGAGCTGCATGGCATTTTTCAATGATTTGTGTGCTCTTGGGAGTGGGCACACATCGCCTAAGTAGTCCATCGGCGTAGACACGGTAGAGGTATGGCTCATTCCATAAGTGACAGCGACTCTCATATATTATCTTCTTTTATCCGCCCCTGGTGGTACAAATCCTGTTACGATGAAGTTCACGATGTCGGCGTACCAAGGGTGCGAATCCATCACTTTTAGCAGCATGTCGTCGCGTAGGAAGTCATTTATAGGTAACTCCTGCAGGTTAGTGACAAATGATCTGCTACAGAATTTTCTACTCCTTTCTTATCTTTAATTTCTAAATCAAACTCTTGGAGCAGAAGGATCCATCTTATGAGACGAGGTTTAGCATCTTTCTTAGCAAGAAGATGTCTCAGAGCAGCATGATCAGTGTAAACAATAACTTTGCTCCAGCTAAGTAAGATCTAAACTTGTCAAAGGCAAAAACAACAGCAAGGAGCTCTTTCTCAGTTGTGGAATAATTTAACTAAGCTCCCGTCAAAGTTTTGCTAGCATAAGAAATTGCATGATGCTTTTTGTCTTTCATTTGACCAAGAACTGCCCCCACAGCATGTGTTGGAGGCACAGCAACATGATCGGTTGTTGACAGATGTCAAGAAGCGGATTCAGGAAGGAAAGGTCGGGGATTTCACTTTGGATGCTTCTGGAGCTGTTCGGTTTCGCGGTCGTTTATGTGTGCCACAGAAAGCTCAAGTCAAAGAGGATATCCTTCGAGAGGCACATCGCACTCGGTACACTGTCCGCCCTAGTGAGAATAAGATGTACCAAGATTTGAAGATCTTTTGGTGGAAGAGGATGAAAGTGGATGTAGCAAAGTATGTTGCTTCATGTGGAGTTTGCCAGCGTGTGAAAGCTGAGCACAAGAGTCCAGCCGGGAAATTACAGCCACTTGAGGTTCCTTTGTGGCCTTGGGATGATATTGCTATGGATTTTGTGGTTGGCTTACCATGTTCTCCAAAGGGAAGAGATACTATTTGGGTCGTGGTCGATCGTTTGAGTAAGGTGGCACATTTTATTCCTATTCGCTCTACCAGTTCAGCAGGTGATTTGGCGCCAATCTACAAGCGTGAGGTAATGCGATTGCATGGGGTCCCCCGCTCCATAGTTTCTGACAGAGATGCTAAATTTGTTTCTAAGTTGTGGGATAGCTTTCAAGAAGCTTTGGGTACCACTCTAAAGATGAGTACCGCTTTCCATCCCCAAATGGATGGGCAATCTGAGCGTACGATTCGGACATTGGAGGATATGCTGAGATCATGTGTACTATCTTGGAAAGGAAGTTGGGAGGATCATTTACCTCTTGTGGAGTTTGCCTATAATAATAGTTATCATACCAGCATTCGATGTGCACCTTTTGAAGCCCTTTATGGAAGGAAGTGTAGATCACCGCTTTGCTGGGACGCAGTAGGTGAGAAGGCAGTTCTAGGGCCCGATTGGGTTCAGCAAACGACAGAACGTGTTGCTGAAATTCGAGAGCATATGCTAGCAGCGCAGAGCAGACAGAAAAGCTATGCTGATGTCAGGAGGCGAGACATGGAGTTTCTTGAGGGTGATCATGTTCTTCTCAAGGTATCTCCTACCAAGGGTGTCGTGCGATTTGGTACTAAAGGGAAACTTAGTCCAAGGTATATCAGTCCTTTCATGATTAAAGAGCGAGTGGGAACGTTGGCTTATCGGCTAGAGCTGCCCGAGTCGATGAGAGGTGTGCACGATGTATTCCACGTCTTAATGTTGCGGAAGTATCTGAGAGATCCAGAACATCATATTACTGTGGAGCCAGTTACTATTGAGCAAGATTTGTCATTCGAGTCTCGTCCGGTGAGAATTCTAGAGACGTCTGAAAGGGTGCTTAGGCGCAAGACGATCAAGTACGTGAAGGTTCTTTGGACGAACCAGACCGAGCGTGAAGCAACTTGGGAGCTCAAATTAGACATGCGTGAAAAGTATCCTCATTTGTTCCCCTCTGGTGAGTAACCATGTCTTTCGTTTAAGTTTTCCTGTCTACCTTTCCTTAAGTATCGTTCGTTAAGAATTCGAGGGCGAATTCTGTTGAAGGGGGGAGAATGTAATATCCCAAGTTTTTAACACAAAATAAATAGTTAATCAAAAAGCTCCCGGAGTTGACCAAAACTTGACTTTTTAATCCGTAGTTCGGATGGACGATCCGAGACTGTAGATGCGTAGAGCTCGTCGAATCGATTCCGTTTGACTACTCATACGCGGGATTTGAAGATCGGATGAATTCGTGATGGCAGAATCAATCTTGACCATTGGATATTGTACTTAGGTTTCCTGGTCTAATAGGAAACGTACCCCTCTGCTGGTTGCCTTCTTTTCCAAACGTCGACTCCTCCCGACTACATCACCACGCCGCCGCCTCCTGTTTTTCTCCTCTGCCTCTAGTTGCATCTAGCGCTGCTTGCTGCTGCTTCAGTCCAAGGGAGCTAGGGAGATAGAAGGTAAGAGGCGCCCTGCTGGGCACATCGTTGTGCTGTTTTGGTCCTGTGCAGTGCTATAAGCAGCTGGGTGTTGATGAACTGCAGGGGCAGCAAGGAAGAAGGGGGAAAGATAGGAGGGATTCGTGGATTGGATCTTCATTGTTTTAATTCTTTGATCTACGCTGCAGTGGTAATCCATAACTAGCCCCGTAGATCGATTTTGACTGGTCGGATTTGATATTAGGTTGAGATTGGGGACTTAAGCTTCTGTCTGATAGATTGTTTTTAAAACTGGTATTAATTGGTTCTGATTTTGATCATCAGCCAATGAAGAGAGTCGTAGATAATGTTTTTATCTTTCAAACGGCACTGGTCTCACTCGATTCTGATCAGGCGTTAGAGAGAAACTGTATTTTCAGTACTTCTGTCTCAGGATTTCTACGTCTGCGCAGTTTTCTATTTATTTATTTTTGGAACATTTAGCGAATTTTGTAGCAGAACGTGCTATTATGAAAGTTGTAGGAAATTTTCTGTAGATTCTCAGAATGTATTCGTTTGTAGCATTTGCTTAAGTAATTTGAACGTTATGGACCGAACAGCGAGGAAAACAGGTTTTGGGCAGATTCTGGAATATTGTAAAAAAACATGTTTTTTAGCCTTTTTCTTAGATAATTCATGGGGAACGCGTAGTGTAGAATTGTTTGGATGCTAGCAAACGTTTTAAGTGTAGCTTTCGCTTCACAGGTTCGAACGGTTCTGGTGTCGGGAGAGCGCCGGGTTCGCGTCAAGGTTGATTAAGGCAAGTGCAATGACGAACTTCTTTGTGACATGGACTTGGCTGTTGGTTCCATGATTTCTTTGAATATGCTCAATTCGATGTCTTTTCTTTCATGTGTTTTGTTGCTTCAAGATTTCTAGTCTTCTGGTCGAGTATTCAAGGTTGTGTTTCCTTTCATATTATTCAAGTGCCGGGTATTTGTGTAAGCACCGGTTGTGCTATTTGGTTCTTATATTCAGGTTCCTGTGAATAAGTGCTGGCCCCACTTGTTCAGCTTTACCGGTAAATGCAAAGGAAGTTTCAGGTGACGTCCGTTTCAGACGGAAACTACTATTTCTATGTTGTTTCAAGAGATGTTTTCTTGATTCTGGAATTCCATTGTTCATCATGTCGTTGTATTTGTTCTTCCAGTTCTAATTTGTACTTGCTGAGTGTTTTTACTCACTCTTGTGCTTTATTTGGTTTTTAGGTACCCGTTGATTGACGCGAGCATTGGATGGGAGTAGCACATTCTTTTGAGCACACGTATACCATCACATATATTTAGCGTCTGATAGTTTTGCTAGACTATTCATAACTGTTGGGATGTTTGGTTGGTTGTGTGGAATGTCTCCGTAGTTTAATGGTCGGATATGCCTTATTTACTGTTATGTGATTATTTTGATGTCTGTGTGCCCGCGGATGTTAGGAATTACAAAGGAGACTCTGCCGAAATTTTGAATATTTTATTTACTTAGTAGGAATAATATATGTTTTTAGTAACCTCCAGGTTAGCTAATAACTGGGGCGTTACAGGTGGCACATACCAGTCCTTCCTCACTGGAAGATGTATAGGGATGAGCACGAGCGGGAACATCTTTTAAACTACATCAACAAAGTTTCTGTAAGTATATCAAGTCATGTCCAACACCGATGATGTGAAATTCCATTTTAATTGCTGTACCAAACCTGATAAGTTCGCTGGTACCCAATCTTTGTATGAGAGATGGGGTAACTTTTATGTGCTGTACTAGGTCCAGTTTTCCATGGACACCACCAGCAAACCAGTGATTTCAGCATGTGCTGACATGATGAAATGCGGCCAGCGTCAGATGAGATATAAGCTGAAGAAGAAGTTCTTCAATAATATACTAGCGAATGAAGTGGTTGCCAAATCTCCTGTGTCATTGATGAATGACGATCAATGGGAAGCACTGCTGAAGTTGTGGTCAAGCCCATAGCACAAGGTACGACAGGACTTCAAATTGCCTAGTTCTTTTTGTGTCTTATCGGTCAACCTAATGTCAAATACAGCTGTAGATTTAGGATGCCGTCTAATTTCAGAGTAGACATAATTACTGCGTTGTACCCGAACTTGTTATGTTCTAGTTGATCCCTCTGTCGTGATTTAATTGATCATTGTAGACTTAGGTCTTATATTATCATTGTTCTACTGTTAATTCAATTTGTTCATTGCATAAAACTACCTGAGTCAGTACTGTCGATAGAGTGTGAATGGACACCCCTTTATCCGGTGGTTGGCTTGTCAATGCTTCCAAGTCATGGGGAACTTGTTGATTACGATTGTATTTGATAGTGGCAATCTACATAACAAAATACACAGGTTGGTGATGAACACGTATATGCAAGAGATAGTAGTTTCATGTAAACTTGTGCCAAAAAAAAAAACAAAGTTCACTTCTCTCTTAAACCATCCATGAAAAACTTTACGAAGCGCTTTGTCAAGACGTTAATGACAGTAGTATATTTGGTCTGGAGATCTTCTCTCACTTTCCTGCAATAGACACAGTATTTTAATCGAAATTAGAGCTCAATAACATGTTGCATGTATAGAAGAATAACGCACAATGTCGTAAGAGGGATTACATATATTATATATGGCTCGATCTCGGGACAGTTGTTTAGCACATACCATACCATGCGTTCATACTCATCTTCTTCAAATTTAAGCAGTGGGTTTCCAATGAAACGAGCACCATGCTTGAAAACATCGTACGTAACTCCTCTTGTGTTAACATTCTCTGTGTTGCTGCCCTGATTGAATCGTGTGTCAACATCATCACCAAAGTATCTTGAACAGTATGTCAAGCACTCGTTAGCAATATATGCTTCTGCAATGGACCCTTCAGGTCTTGCCATGTTTCTCACAAAGCTCTTTAATTTACACAGCTTTCTTTCAACAGGATACATCCACCCATACTGTACTGGACCTCTAAGGATTGCATCTTCAGGTAAATGAACAGCCAAGTGTACCATGACAACAAAGAATGCAGGAGGGAAAATGTTCTCAAGGTTGCACAAAATTTGTGGGATTTTATCTCTCAAGATTTCTAAATCATTTAACTTCAGCCGTTTGCAACATAGTTTCCGAAAGAACAAACCCAGTTCTGCAACTGCCTCATAAATGGGTTTAGCCACGAGACCTCGGAGGGCAGCTGGCAAGATCCTTTGGACCAGGATGTGGCAATCGTGTGTTTTCAATCTCGTGAGTTTGCAACCGTCTTCAGCAATACATGTTGCTAAGCTCGTAGCATAACCATCTGGAAATTTCACCGCTTGTATAAATTCGCAAAATTTCTTCTGTTTTTCTTTACTCAATGCATTCGGAGCTTTTGGCATGACGTATTGATCACCCTCAAGCTGCAACTGTAATTGTGGCATTATGTCCAAATTTTCCAAGTCAATCCTAGCATTCAACGTGTCCTTGGTCTTCCCAGAAATGTTTAGAAGCGTTGCAAGAAGGGCTTCACATATATTCTTTTCGATATGCATGACATCGAGATTATGCGGTATCTTTAAACTTGTCCAGTACGGCAAGTCAAACAGAGAAGACCTGAGTTTCCAACATTGGCCTTCTACCCTCTTTCTTTTTCGTGGTCGAGAGATGCCTGGTCTAACATCTTTGACATTGTCTAGTTGCTGCAGCAGCTCCTCTGTAGTAAATTGCCCTGGCTTTTCACTGGGTACTTGCGCACGAAATTGGGCATTAACCCTTATAGGATCCTCGTTACCAAGGAAACGATGATGCCCGATATAACATATCTTGTTCTTTATCTGTTTTGAGCAAGGATTTTTATCACAGCGCGCACAAGCATAATAACCTTTGGTCACTCACCCAAACAACGTGGCTAGTGCTGGATAATCATGGATGCACCATAAAACTGCAGCATGCAGTTTAAATTCTGCACCACTAGATGCATCAAAAGTAAGGACCCCATCCCAAAGCTGAATCAACTCTTCAATGAGAGGCTCCAAGAACACATCAAAATCCTTGAGAACTCGGACCAGGAATGAGCAAGGCCACCATTAAGTTGCTCTGTTCCACACATTCCCTTGGTGGCAGGTTGTACGGCACAAGAAATACCAGCCACATGCTGTGTGAGCTGCTCAGTTGGCTGAATGGATTGAAACCATCAGTGGCAAGGACGAGTTATCTTTTCATCTTGATGCTCCATAGACTGGACACTGTTCAAGTTTCTCATGCTGCCCCCGAAAGAGAATACGATTATTCGGACACACATGGATTGTGGTGTATCCAAGTCCCAGGGAACTAAGGAAGTAATTTGCTTCATTGTAAGATGCTGGAAGAGAGCAATGAGGGAATGCTAAGGACAACAACTTCATCATTACAGTAAGCGCAACATTGCTGATCCGATAGAATGACTTGATATGAAGTAACTTCACCACAAATGAAAATCTTATATAACGAGATCCCTAGTGCAACTCCTTGTGTAACTCATCTAACACACTCTCAAACCTTGGTCCACCACCATCACCTGGAAGATCAGCTTGAAACAGGTCACGAAAAATATCTGGAAGTTCATCATCATCGAAGTCTTCATTGCCATCGGCATTCTCATGGTCTGCACTTTCAGGAAATCCATCATCCTCATGTCTCTGTTCACTTTCGGGACCATCCGAAGGTTCCCGGTGATAGATCCATCGATCATACGAGCTTTGCATCCCGTACATTAGTATCTCACTCGAACAAGATCTAGCTCTTCATGATTCAGGCACCGAGCGCATGGGCAAAGTATGATTGAATCACTCCCTTTTGTGGCCCGAACAAATCCCATGAAATCATTGACCCCCAGAAGATGTTCGTGGCTAAATCGTCTAGATTTACGAATCCAACTTTTGTCCATCTATACAAAATTTGAACCCGATAAGCGAAAAATTGACAGGTCATCGAAGCGCATAATTTATTGGAATGTGGAGGACATCCGTACCTTCGTGGGATCAGCAACTGTAGCCGGCGGTAATTCTTCACCGGCAATATGCCTCCGCCGAGATGGACTCATCGCCGACACCGGTGTCCTCCTGGATGGGGTTACCTTGCGGTCTGAACTCTGAAGTAATTTTGCCGCCGGCCAAGGCAATGCTGCCTCCAAAACGAGTTTTCATTCCGAGGGACCGAGGCACGCAGCATCCAAATCGAGTTTCCCACTATGAATATTCGCGCCAAGTACCGAAATTCAAAAGCTTCTATCACAGACAGGTGGGCCACGCAAAAGTAGACAGGAGGGTTGACAATCTCCACCGGTGCGCCTGACATGTGGGCCAGCAACAGCAGTGACAAAAATGACTTGACCGTGGGCCCCACGGTGTTCGATATGTGGGCCCGACGAGCGCTTCATGGTGCGCCACGTGGCACTACACGGGGGCGAACGAAAGCAGTGTCGAAAATTACATGACCGTGGTCCCACGGTGTATGACATGTGGGCCCACGGAGGCTTCTTCGTGTGCCGCGTGGCACCACACATGGGCGAACGAAGATATCAGTGACTAAAATTACCTGACCGTGGGTCCCACGTGCATAACACGTGGACCCGCTTTGTTGTTCGCGGTGCGCCAACATGGCACAACGCGCGGATAAATGAAATCAACGACGAAAAATATACTTGGTCGTGGGACCCACAGCCTCTAACCTGTGGGCCCTATGTTGCTCTGTAGTGCGCCGCGTGGCATTGTACGCGGTCAAACGAAATTTGTGACAAAAATGGTTTGACCGTGGGCCCCGGGAAGCCTGACATATGGGGACCGTCTTGCTGACTGGGATGCCACGTAGGCCAGAAACGGCCGTGGGGTGGGGTTTATGACGAAAATCGTGGGATCCTGTTGGTCGCCGTACTCGGAAGGGGATTTAAGTGACGAATCGGCTGCCGAAAACAGTCAACCGACGGCACCGGACGATCCTGTGCACCGATTTAGACGGTTTTTCGTCACAAATATGGCTTGTTAGTGACGGACCACGGAAATCGTCATAAAGTTGGCCAGAAACGGGAAAAACCGCCAAAATAGTTACAGATCTACAGTAATTTCGTCATAAATCAGCAGATTTGAATGGTATCCTGGGTCTTTTGTGCAGGCTACACTTCCCTGGCATGGTGCAGTACGCCGGCAAGCAGGAGCCGGCCTTCACGTGGGACCACTACAAAAATGCCGCCGATTTCGCAGATCGGGACAACAGGGTTTTTCAGCACAAGGCGGAGAGCGTGATAGAAGAGATGTGGGTAAGTCTTCATTGCACTGCATTGGTCAATACATCGTATTCATTTGGTATTATTCAAGTAATGACAGTGTACATTGCGTCTTGATGCAGGATTTCTTCAGATGCGAGCCTGGGACGGAGGAGACGGTGGCTCGTGTGACGAACAATGCATGTCGTAAACTCGTTAGAGACATGCATTACGAGTCTCGCGTCCAGGCCCTCGTAACCTACTATGCTAATGTCCGTCACATGAAGGTGGAAAAAAAGGAGGCATGAACCATTCAGCTTACCCGAGAGCAATACCTGCAGGTAAACATGAATACCGAACTCTTATGAGATTAAGTACGCTTAATTTGATCTTCTCATATTTCTATACTTGATGACGTGTAGGTGACTCCGTGGTGGTGCGCCTCCCATTGGACGGCCTGGTCCTACATTGTCAACAAATGGTGCGACCCCCAGTGGTATGAGACACACAACGCTTGCCGGGAGCGGCGCTTGATGATGCCTGGGGCACCACACCATCAAGGCAACCTTAGCCTTTCCCAGTACGCGGCCAGAGGGGTACGTGAACTCAACTTCTTTATTTAAACACTTAATATTCTCCATAATTTCTAATCATCTTTCTATTTTCTTTACAGTCAGCAGCACATGGTGGCCAGCCTTGCGGGCAATTGAAGGCCTTTGCTCTGTCTCACAAGGGCAAGGCGACGTCCGACGTCGACTACAACCCGGAGGACCCGCCCGAGGCGTACAGCAACGCTACCATCCACAGCCGCCTCAGTGAGTACACCTCAGCGGCAAGGGAGGTCCATGGGCCAGACTGGGACCCGAGCACCGAGCCCCTTGATGGAGAGGTCGTGATGAGGGTGGGTGGAGGTAAGAAGCATGGCCGGTACTGGATTGGCGACAGCACAATCGACACGGCCTCTACTCCCACCCTCTCCCAGATCCGAGCAAGGAGCACGGACTCAGCCCCGCCCATACGCCCACGGCCGAGCGCTTCACAGATCCAGCTTGAGCAAACCAAGGTTAGTATTTTTTTTATTCGTCGTTCATTATATTGTAGGCGGAGCTATGGGCGGAGATGGAGGCGAAGTTGGAGGAAGAGCGGCAGAGGATGAACGTGATGATGGACCAGCGAATGGCGCAGATGTTCGATTACATGCAGACTCAAGGTACGGTGCCGCCGCCAGGGCAACTCCTTCCTCTACCACAACCACCTTACGGCGGTCCTTCTCCTTACGGCGGTCCTCCTCCCTTCGGTGGTACTTCTCCTACCGGCACTCCTTCTGCAGGCACTCCGGTGAGTCACTTCAAATCTTTTGTACTTTAATTTCTTACCTTCAAGTATGATATAGTAAAGTAATTGAAGGGTTTAGCTATGCTAGCTTGTAACCTACATTTTATCTTTTAAGTTTATTACTATGAACCTCTATTACTACAACTTAAATACTTCTATTACGTTTTAGCTTATATGCTTCTAACCTACACATTTTAGCTTATATGCTTCTAACCTACAACTTAAATACTTCTATTACTTTCCTCGTGCAGAATCAATCGGCAGGATCCAATATTCCGATCTCCCCGCCGAATGCTTGGTCGCCGTGGCCACCTCGTCAATAAACTTGTAATTGTATTTCAACTTCTATAACTACGTATCGTGATCGTGTGCGAGTTTGTGATGATGGTTGGTGGATTATGTGTTTGTGATGATCGTGGACCTCTATGTGATGTGTTTGTGATGATGGTGGAGCTTTTTATGTGATATGTTGAGTTTGTGATGATGGTGGAGCTCATTTATGTGATATGTTGAGTTTGTGATGATGTAGGCTCAAATATGTGATATGTGATGATGTTTGGGCTCATATATGTGATATATGATGATTTTTTGTGATTGTGGTCTAGGTTGTAGTCGATTTAAAATTTTTATTGCAATCTGGAACAATATTTTGTCGAGTGTAAAAATTGTTCGCCGAGTGCCATGGAAAAAACACTCGGCAAAGAGGCAATTCTTTGCCGAGTGTTCCTGTTGGCACTCGGCAAAGGGGCCATTGTTTGCTGAGTGCCAGGGCTAGGGCACTCGGCAAACATTAAATCTTTGCCGAGTGCCTGGGCCCACGGCACTCGGCAAACAAGTGTTGGGTTGACGGCTGCCGACCGTCAACCCCTTTTTTTGCCGAGTGCCACGTGGGGCACTCGGCAAACCCTTTGCCGAGTGCCCGATAAATGGCACTCGGCAAAACCCTATTTGCCGTGTGCTCTTTGCCGAGTGCAACACTCGGCAAAGGGTTTGCCGAGTGTTTTTGCCCCTTTGCCGAGTGCCCTAGGCACTCGGCAAAGGAGGGGTCTCCCGTAGTGAAACGAACAAAATCGGACGGAAAAGTGCCGGGAACGGTCGGGAACCGGGAAATATGTCGGGAACACCAACATTTTTTTAACACTTCTATAGGAATATGGCTTAAAAATTTCAAATACAAAAAACATGATATATCTTATATCCGCTCCACAAAATAAATTGAAGAACATCGTGACAAAGAAGGAGAGTAGAACTACAAGCCTTGAGAATATCTTATTTTAGCCAGCATCGCGATTCCCGTAAAAAAACATCACGATGCAATACGATTTCTGGAGATAATAGCTTCTTTTTTTAGAGAGAGAGACTTCTGGAGATAATAGCTGCTCAATTGGAACTGCTGGACTCCACGGCCACCCCTACACGTGAATGGTGATGTTGGCGGCCCATGAGATAGCAGGCCGCAGGCGTCGGGCCATACATATTTTCCAGGCAAGTTCAGATTTGGGCCAAGTCATACATTAGGCCATGGGCTGAATTGTCCCGGATTGTGATTAAACGGGCTGAAATACGGTCATATCCCGGTTCAAAACAGGATACCGTAGAAACGGGCAGGAAATAGCCTCATCCGTTTTTGGTCCCGTTCCCGTATTGATTTTCCCGTTTCCCGTCCCGTTCCTGTTTTTTCCCGAAAATACGAAAACGGACGGGGTAAAATTGAGAACGGTACCCGGACGGTACGGGATTTTCCCGTACCGTTTTCACCCCTAATCAGGACGGGACGTGGAAGGAAAGGATACGGGATTGAATTAGGCACGGGATTGACAAGTGGGTAAGAAAATTGACGGGTGAAAAAGATTATTTTTAGCTGACGACACATGTGGGAAAAAAATGAGTAAGGGGGAGGAATTCCTACGTTTTACCATGGATGAGGTGGTCCCATTTTAATCAGATGCTCCAGATTGATGGGTACATGATGTTTGGGGTACCTAGATTGGTCGCAGGAACTCGTGCCTTATTAGTTTAGAAAATGGGTCAAAAGCGAAAGCCCACACCAAACCAAATACCTCACTCACTCAGCCTACACCAACCCGCTAGTCCATTGGTTAAAACCAAGCCAATCCAAACTGAGTGAAATTTCAACCTAATCTAGACAAGACTCTGCAGGTGATGATCAGGAAGGCCACTCATCTGTATTGTGTTGAGGAACTCGGGAGGATAGGGAGACTCCATAGTACAATAATTAGCTGTGGTATCATCAATGGTGTCTGAGCTGTAGTACGACATTTCTTCAGTAGCTATCTGGCTGATGATTTGTGCATTTATGGTTGCTGCAACTTCATTTGTTGGGGCTAAAATTGCTCGATCACAAAGATAGTCTGGCAGTTCTGAAGGTGGTGGAATCATACACAAAAGAAATCAAACCCGCAAGGTTTCTTTGATCGGTTGACAATAGAAGGTAGTTTGGAATTTGAACACAACTTGTGTGAGGTTGTCCTGTAGGTGACATATCAGGAGTTGTGCCATCACCAATGGAGAGTAACCATTGAGCAAATTGCTCCAATTCAATTCTGCCATAGAAAGAAAGATTAGGGTGTCTAAGTCTCATGTTTTCAGTCAGTTCTTGCTATCAGGTGCTTGTACATTGAAAACTGAAGAATCTATTTGTAAGTGGACCAAATAAAGTTGACATTGACACTGATTTGTGCCTCTTAGGTACACCTGGCAACAGCTTTCTGAATAATGCCAAATCATCGGTCGCAGAGAAGCTATCTGAGATGTGCAGCAGGTTTGAAAAGTTCTTCAGTGTGGACGGGTAAGTATCTTCTCCCCTTCTATCCAAATCCAATTTGTGCCTTTGTCGATACACGTACCGCTGCCCATGTTTACTGATAAATATTTATATTGCAGCTTGTCACACCCCAAAATTTCAGATTTTGGAATGTGACTTGAATTTCACTAAATTTTAAAACTTTTTGAATAGTTTAAAATGTTGCTTTTAATATTTGAGTGTTATCACATAAATTTAGGTAAAGAAAGTTATTTTCTAAATTAATTAAATAAATATAGTAATTATTAAGGTGTTTGTTGCATTCATGCCGGCCTAGATTGCATTAGGTATTTTATTTGATTGAAAAATGTATTTAAAATCGAATAGAATTTGTTTTCCTTTAGTATAGAATTAGAAAAAAAGGGTAATAGGAAAAGCTCAGCCGATCTGGGCCGCAACCTCTTGGCCTATTTTCTTCTTCCTCTTTTCTTTCTTCCTTTTCTCCCGCGTGGGCCGATTTTCCCTCAGCCCATTTCTCTTTCTCTTTTTCTTTCCCTCTTTTCCTTTTTTTTTCTTCCCACCTCGGGCCGGCCTTCTTCTCTTTTCTTCCTTACAGCCCAGGTCATCCACCCCAGCCCGCCTCGGCCCATACCCACAGCCAGCCCAAGTGCCGCCGCCTCCCTTTCCCCAAACCTAGACACGCCGCCTCCACCGTACGCCGCCACCGTCGCTCTGACTCCCTCGGCGTGCGCGCCCGGGCCCACCCTAGGGCACGACGGCCTATAAAACGAGATGTCCCGCCTATGTGCTTCCCTTTTGCCAAGTTGCGCCGCCGCCCTCGCGCCCCCGCATCCCGCGCCGCCGCCGCGCCATTGGAGCCGCCAAGGAGCTCGAGGAGATGCCCAACGACGCCGCCCTAGACGCCGAAGAACCGTTGCCGACCTTCGCACAGACGCGCCGCCCCTCCCCGTCGCCCTTCCCCGACGACACTGAAGCCTGACGACGTCGGCGACCTTGCTGAGTTCCCCGCCGTCGACCATCGCCGCCCTTCTCCGTCGCGAGCCAGCATCCGGACGTCTCCGCCTCCGTGTGACCCCTAGGTGAGCGCGCCTCCAAGTCCTTGTTCCTCTACTTGCATCACAGCGAGCTTCCGTCAAACATTGTGCCGTCCCGGCCTGTCACCGGCGAGAAGCCGCCGCGACCCGAGCCAGCGCCGCCTGCCTCCGGCCTGCGGTCCACCGTGGACCATGGACCGCGGCACCACATCGGTCCACGGGACGCCGTAGACTTGGTCCATGAGTTTCTTTTATTTAAAATACCTTTTCTCTTTTATTTAAATCAGTTTATTTCCCAAAAAAAGGCCATTTACAGTTAAACCCTCAGCCTTTTACAAAACTATGTTTAGGTATTGTATTCTTACAAAAAGACCCCTGAGTTTTATTCAATTTATGTTTCAGTCCAAAACTTTTACACTTTAGTCCCTAAACTTTTATTAGTTACAAGTAAACCCTCGAACCTTTCTGTAATTACAAATGAACCCTGAAACATTTCTGTTTTCCTGTTTTAATCCCTAAAACTTGAAAAGCTCACAACTTTTTACTCTTAACTCTGTTTTTAGCGATTCTTGCGCTCACGCGATCGTAGCAACGAGTAGAATCTTTTAGTACTGCTCTTGTAGTCTTTTGGTATAGTTTGATGTACTGTTTCTTATTTGTTTGTGTTTCGTGTGCTTTGCATGTTTCCGTTAAATAGTGAATGCGCATATCGAGGTCCATCAAGAGGAAGATCAAGACAAGAGACTCTGAGCAGCAATACTATGATTGAGGCAAGTGCCTTGACCATTCTGAACCTATGTTTTAAATGTGTCGTTTATAAACATGCATGCTTGTTTAATATTGAATCCTATGTGTCTACTTTACTTGGTCCATATCATTCCTTGTCGCCCTAGCTTATGGTGGTTGTCTTTCGGTAGCTTTTGCTTAGCTCTGCTGTGGGAGTCAATCACCTTATCATGTTAATCTTGACTAATGGTATACTTTAACTAAGTGTTAACCTGCTAATCCGTTTAGCAACATGGAAAGCTAGGGTCTGAGCAAGGGGATGGTTTGGATGGTTCTCTGTGAATGGAGCATGTAACCATGATAACAGTGCCATCACAAGACTGATAATGTGTAGGCTAGCCAAATAATTAGGATGTTCTTAATTTTGTGCTCGCTATTGGGAGAGTGGGGAAGGGATGCTTTGTGATCCTGGGAACCGCCTGGCATCAGAGGGGGCAGCTGGTGTGTTGGCTCTTGAGTCATGGTCCTGTGTGAACTGTTGAGTTTCTGTGAACCAACACTTATGTACGGCTGTGGAACCTTAATGAGCGAGTTACATTGTTGGGAGCATTCTTTGTAAAGGCTAGTGGAGAAAGCCCGGTCATCTACCTCGGAAGTGGAATGGCTCTACGAGAATCTCTAACTTGTGGGTAAAGTGGTGCCACCTCTGCAGAGTGTAAAACTTTCATGAAAGCCGTGCTCACGGTTACGAGCGGCATGGCCATCTCACATGATTAGTGGGTGCTGGTTGGTTGGGTGGTTTCTGGGTGAAACACATGAATCTTAGTGATCTTTTCCCTCACGGTCCTGTGTGAACCGTAGTCCTGTGTGGACGGTGTCCTTTGTGGAGTTTGGTTTAATTTACTTAATTAATTGATGGGTAGCCTCAACACACCTAGTAATATAGGTTGCTTTATAAAATGTGTCTTACGTTATAGTTGGCATTTATGCAAATGAACCATATTGTAGCCTTTCTTCTATTAAGCTTGCATGTCATCTTTTCCCCCACTTGCGGAGTACAACATGTACTCACACTTGCTATCTCCCCCACAAATATGAAATGCTGCTCAGAGAACGAAGGTGGAGTACTTGGAGGACGGTGATGAAGTCTAAGCTTGTGGAGCCCCAGGTATATTGCCTGTGGCGTTATGCAGTCTTCCGCTAGCGAATATATTTGTTTTAGTCTTTTGAGACATTTATTATTATAAAGTACGATGTAATTATGACATTGGTTACTCTGTTTTACTATACTTTGTCCTATATATGTGAAATTTAATCCTGGGCACACATATAGATGAGCATTTGGTTTTGTCTTTAAAACCGGGTGTCACACAGCTGGCCAGTTTACGTCACCTACAGAGATCGTGTCTTATCGTCTGAACAAGTTTTAGCTATTCTATGTTGTATTTTTCCGTCCAGCCTATGTGTAATCTTGTGTTGTAAAATATTTTAATAATTCGCAGCTACTCTCTACTTCCAGAAAAACTGTGCATTTAACTCTATATATTCCGTTGTGTCAACAGTTCTGTATGCATCTGTCCATGTGTTCATTTTTATTAAAAAAATATGTCGGCAATTTACGAAAACGGATACAGCAGAAAAAGTTGGGGCGCGCCAAAAATTGAACACATGCAATTAAGGCACATCAATCGACCCTTTCACATTTCAAACTGAAACCTTTGTTTTGTTAAGCTGGTTTCAGAGTCGATTAATTACAAGAGGAAACACTTGTACTGGTTTCATCTTCCAGTGAAAGCAAATGAACTAGAAAACTCCAAACTGAAAACATTCTTCCGTTTCTTCACTGACCGTAAAATGGCCATGTCGGTCTCATTGATTGTTTAGTCGTTGTTGGCGGCGCTGCTGTTTTCTTCTCTCCTCTCCCTCCTTGGTCAAGTTGTGCCTCTTTTTCTTCCCTCATGCCTGAATGGTGACTTTGAATGTTGAAATTTGCACCCCATTTGGTTGACTACCTGCACGATGACTTTGAATGTTGAATTTTGCACCCCATGTGGCTGACTACCCGCACCTGCATGTGCTGTTGTGAGCCGCTTTGACGTCCATAATAAAGTAGACTTGGTGCAGTAATCTTGTCCAGTTGATGTACTTTTTCGTTAGTTTCTTTTCTGTAATGGTGGCAGTGATTTTTTTTTTGGCGAATGTAATGGTGGCAGTGATGTTACTTAAATCCGTGTGATTTCTTATGGCGGGCTGTCCAGTTGAAAGTGTCGTGAAATAAATTGGTGTGGTGCCTGGTGAATCGGTTAATTTTTATTTCTTGGTGGCAGTAATGTTCATACACTGTTTAGCACTATTTATGCACTGTTCTTTACTGTTTTGCCTGCTGTTCACGCACTGTGCATACCCATATTCATTGGTCTAGGTCCGCCACTGCTAGGTAAATGTACTGTTAGGTCTTGCTACCAGAATGGTCTACATGGTGGGCAGATAGAGCTATTTTGGTCGTGTACTTTGACCTTGAATTTATAGGGCATTCTTTGGCATCGTGGCTATTCGATGCAGGTCATACTTTGCGTGCACTCATTTTTTGTATCATTGTTCGTTTTAAATATATACTTTTTTCCCCAATAGTGCCTTCTTTCTCATGTTGTCATATTGTTGTTTTTTACACGTATTTTCTCTAAGTAACAACAGTATGGACTTTTTTTATCAGAACAGCAGGGGAGCCTCCTACCATTTTTATGATTTTTGGTACTGTTTTTATGACATATTATTAGTTCGTGAGGCATCACAATTTACGGTATGACAACATTTTATTCTGGATTGGCATGTATTAGTCTAATTCCCCAAACTCACTGTCATATTTTCTTCGCTACTTTGAGCTATTCATCTTTAATCATTAAACTAAATTAATCTCTAAAAATTCCCGCAGCACCGCTCGGAGAATTCACCTAGTTTATACCAGGAAGAGCCCCTGGTGTGGCGTGTACATCAAGTCAAGATTACAACAACTTTCGTATCTATCTATCTAGGTTACAACTAACCTACATGGCTACAAGGATGAGATACTTATCTCATATACAACCAGGCTTCTAGAACCTTTATCTTCAACAACACTCTATATTAAAACTACTACGTCGAATCCAATTGTCATCCTTAATTCTGGCTCCAGTTTTTTTATACATGACGTTATATTAAAAGGTGCCGTGCCGCGTATTCACGTCTAGGTGGTCCAAACAAGAATACTACGCATCTGGACGGGTTTTCTAGAAACTCATCACATTTCGCAACTGTTGCTATTGGCGTAGGTACATCGCGTCGCGTGATCTGACAGATACAGCCTTACTGGAGATTGAACCTCGCCTCAGGTACAACCTGCTCAGGTAACGCCAGCTCGGAGTATTTAAGGATAATCAGAGTGCAGGCAGCAGCTCTCACACTGACCAGGCAATTAGGCGAGTGAGGAGAGCAAGGCAGTCCAATTGCTGCCATCCATCATCAATCGAGTAGTACTCGTCGCCAAGCCGAGTCGTGCAGCAAGAAGGCGTCATGGCGTCTGAGAAGAGCAAGATCCTTGTGGTCGGCGGCACGGGGTACCTGGGCCGTCACGTGGTGGCGGCGAGCGCGCGGCTGGGCCACCCTACCTTCGCGCTCGTCCGGGACACGGCGCCGTCCGACCCGGCCAAGGCGCAGCTGCTCAAGAGCTTCCAGGACTCCGGTGTCACGCTCGTCAAGGGCGACCTGTACGACCACGCCAGCCTCGTGAGCGCCGTCAAGGCCGCCGACGTGGTCATCTCCACGGTCGGGACGCTGCAGATCGCCGACCAGACCAAGCTCATCGCCGCCATCAAGGAGGCCGGCAACGTCAAGGTCCTCACCTTGTTCTCTTCTTCTGTTCTTGCAGCCGGCCATCTCTGATCTCGGCGCCTTTTTGTTCCGGTTAATACTACTGATTGAGCTTATACTGATAGCACTCCATGATTTGTGTGGCGATCGAGTGCAGAGGTTCTTCCCGGCGGAGTTCGGCCTGGACGTGGACCGCACGGGCGCCGTGGAGCCGGCGAGGTCCCTCTTCTCCGGGAAGGTGGCCATCCGCCGCGCCGTGGAAGCCTCCGGAATCCCCTACACCATCGTGGTGGCCGGCTACTTCGCCGGCTTTGGGCTGCCGGGCATCGGGCAGGCCCTGTCCCTCTCGCCGCCGACCGACAAGGCCGTCGTCCTCGGCGACGGCAACGCCAAGGTGGTGTTCGTGGAGGAAGGCGACATCGCCACGTACACGGTGCTGGCCGCCGACGACCCGCGCGTGGAGAACAAGGTGCTGTACATCAAGCCGCCTGCCAACACGCTGTCGCACAACGAGCTGCTGTCGCTGTGGGAGAAGAAGACCGGCAAGCCGTTCGAGCGGGAGTACCTCCCGGAGGACGCCGTCCTCAAGCAGATCCAAGGTCAGACGCCACGCCATGGCCCCCCGCTTGTCCAGCGCCCGGCGCTTTTGTTATTATTAGAACATGTTCTGATTGATCCCAACGGTTTTTGTTGTTCAGAGTCGCCGGTTCCGGTGAACATCATTCTGGCGATCGCCCACGCCGGGTACGTCAGAGGGGAGCAGACCGGCTTCGAGATCGACCCGGCGAAGGAGGTGGACGCCAACGAGCTGTACCCGGACGTCAAGTACACCACCGTTGACGAGTACCTCAACCGGCTCCTCTCAGGGAGAATGGAAGGACCAATCTACGTGCCTCTGCTCCGATAGATCACGATGACAGAGCCTACTTCTGCGTGTGCTTTTCTGCTTCTGTTTGACGCTGCCGGGATGCGTGCCTGGTCTGATCGATCGTGTCACCGTGATAATGGCGCTGGCTTGTGCTTTTCAGCTTCAGTTTGGTGCCTTGTAGTACTCTGTGTCAGATGGTCGATGATGTTTTGATTTCTCTCGTTCCGGTGAACCTGTCTGGGGAATTTGTGCTTTTATGTACTTTGTATCAGATGGTCAATAATGTTTCACAATGAAAATAAAAGGTAATCGATGTTGAAGTTCCTGCTATCACGGGACTCCAAATTATTCCTCGATTTCATGGATACATGACAATCAGTAATGTGGTTGGATCCCGCTTGTGCTGCTTGGCCGGTAGAATGACGGCGGGCATGAGAGAAATGAACACCCACGGGTTCTTCAGGTAGGTGTGTAGGAAATAGGTTTTCCACTTGTTCAAGGTATTGAGCGTTCACCTGCCGCCTCACGTCAGCACTGCTCCCCTGCTTAGAATGTTGTAAAAATCCGCGGCGTCCTTGTCGCTTCTCAAAGTTTTTTATGTCCCAACGGAAATTAGGATCTCAGCAGGACCACATCTCTTTCGGAGTCAATGATGGTTCAGGAAGATCATATAGTCTTTGCAATGGTCCTAGTGTCGTTGTGTAGTCGTTCAAACGCCATCAAGTTGAGGAATCTTTTCTTGGTGCCATCATGGATTGAGAGTGCTGGCAGCTAAGCACACCACTTTTGAATTCGACGCCGTTGACGCTCACAGTCTTGCTCTTCTTGAGATGGATCCCTGCATCTCTGAGCTCCACAGCGGCAGGCATGCTAGGCTCCAACATGTTCGATCCTTAGAGGGTGGACGGAGGCCACAAAAGCTTTTATGGAAAATGTCCAGGAGGGTGGAGGCACGGGCCGTCTATGCCTTCCGCGAGTTTGGATGCCTTCACAGGGTCGCACATAAAGTCAAGGACCAGCTTGTTGATATCTTTTGCGCATTGTGCCTATGTATAGTTGACAATGGGTTGTATAAGAACTCATATTAACCATGGTACTGTATATATATGCTAGCACTACCGACCTCTATTATAAAATTAACTCAGATTAAGTGATGTTTTATTGTACAATATTAACCAACAATATATAAATAACTATGTATATCTACTCCTTATTATTTGTCTTCTGACTCCACCTGCGTGCGTCGCGGCTCAGTCCTCTGAAAAAAAATTGGCGCAGACAGGTGGGGCCCGCCGAGGCCGCATCTGTTTCCCACGCACGCGACGGCCGTGTTTCCTACCCCGATGAAAAAAAAGGAAAATTCAGGCGCGCTCGGCTCCCTCTCCGCCCGCCGCCGCCGTCGCTCGATCTGCCACCATTACCTGCCCCTCCTCCCTCCTCACCTTCTTCTGCTGCCGGGTGTGCTCCGTCGTGTCCCGCCACCGTCGCCGCTCCGGCCGTGCAACGGCCGCACCCTCACCGATGCGGCCCCCGTCGAATCTCCTCTTCCTCCTCTCAAGGCCCCGTCCCGGCGCGCCAGGATGCACGGGCTCCAAGCTGCGGTTCCGGGAGCCCCATGTCCGGGCAGTACGAGGAGACGGTAGTAGGTCACGGGCAGATGCGATTCTCATACACTTTTCATGGAATTCTGGATCTCACAAGGTTAATGTTCAGGCTACTTCATCTTGTGTGCTTGGGCTTGTCCGATATGTTTTCAGTGCTGTATTGGATGGCTCGGTGATTGTAATGGATTTGTTTTCCTGTGGATTTGCAGGTGAATTTTCTTCAGGATGTGTTCAACAAGCGGCGCATAGGAAAGGTACTGTCTCTCTGCCTGTTCACTTGTGTTTGCCATAGCTGGAAAGAACGTCTGTGTACCTTGGTAGCTTGTGTTTGCCATAGCTGGAAAGAGGTTTTTCCGTGGGGACATACACAGTGGTATAAAAATTTGTTGTAGGTATTCCATTGTAAGTTGGTAGTAGTGTTCATTGTTATCCTCAATACGGTTTAGTTGAAAAGGAAAGTGAGAATTAGATCTTTATGTGTCAGTTATAGAGATTGGAGAGCTGATCTCTGTCAGTGCCTAGGTGACAAAAAGTAGCTCAGAATCTGCAGACCAGCAAGCTACAATAATACATGTACATTTCCTTGATACTATGATTAGGTTGTACTGCATACATCAGTTTTAGCTGCCTTTTTAATTTTATATACGGAATTTTTATATGCCCTCGCGTCCGAGGTCACGCCAGGGAGGCTGTCTTGCCGTCATGCCGCGACATTCATTCATTAAGGTGCCCGTCCTCAACGAGCTCAACGCTCCTTCCCTGCTGCTTCTGTCTATTTTTCACTTATCGGGACTTTTTGTTGTTGCTCTGATTAGGCTATTCTCTACTCTCTAGGATTAGTTTAGACAGGTCCTGGTTATGTGATTTAGTAGTGTACATTCTGAGAAGAAATGATCTAAATTATTTGGACATGTTAGCTTGCATTGGCTGATTTATTCCTTGTAGGATCTTTGCCTCTTCCGTGATGGTAATAACTGCTACATTCAGAACAAGTTCCTCTTAACTGATTGCTTTCTGAACTGACTGAGTCTGCACTGATTTATAATTGGTTTTTTTTTTCAGAGCAATTGCTTCTTTACTTGAATCACCTTGCTGACTA
Source organism: Eragrostis nindensis (assembly GCA_012490785.1). NCBI lineage: Eukaryota > Viridiplantae > Streptophyta > Magnoliopsida > Poales > Poaceae > Eragrostis > Eragrostis nindensis. Next base: position 100,141 of record JAAXCT010001993.1, read on the forward strand.
CAAAGAATGGTAATCTGCTCAGTGTCATTCTATCTATTAGAATTGTGAAGTTCTTATCACCAAGGAGCCATAGCCAATACCTTTGTCCAATAGAACCTCCTCTGCCACTGTTAAACTGACCCACCAGCGCTGCTTGATTTTGTTTCTTTGTTTAGGTGATCAAATTAATTTTGTGAACAAGTAATGCAACAGAAAGTCATGTATAGTAGTAGCCTATGTATTTTTAAAGTAGTTTATTGCAGGACCACATATTTCAGATAAACAATTTTTTAGAGTAAAGTATTGAATTTATGGACAGGAACACAGTTTTGGTTCAATAGTTTCATGGTTAAAACATGCTTACATTTGTTTTTTGTTACCATCACAAATATGCTGGCGTTTCTTTGAGATTGCTAGAAAACTAATTTTGCACCTCAACCCTAGAACCACACCCTACTGTATTCCGGATCCTTTGTCTTGATTTGTTTATTTATGTTGTTATACACTTCTATCTAGAAATAAAAGTTCGGGGGAGATCATGGGTTCATGCTATAGGTTTCCAGATTTTCACCGGCCCATCAATTAATAGTACTTTTTCTGTTCCCCACTACCCATAATCCATTTTTTGACACAGATTGAGTAGGACTAATGGATTATGTGATTTGGCAGTTTAGCAGGGAGGCCTTGAGCATGTCGAGGTGTGGGAACACGTTAAGAAAAACTTGTTTTGATGAACTGTGAGCAACTAACAAGATGCCTCTGAAGTAAAAATCTCTTCCATCTGTGTGCATCAATTATTTGACTATCATTTGTTAGCAGGTGAAGGGCTGTCTATCCACTTGATGAATATTGGAGTTAAAGGTATAAGTGATGGTTTGTCAATTGGGATGTGACGGTGACGGATGTGCAAGGAGCATGGCACCATAAATTACTCCACTGCCAGGTAGAGCTTCTCCCTTGCCACCTCCAATCACATATCCGATGGTGCAAATGCAAGTATATCCACAGGGCTGTCATTAGCGTATGGACCATGTTGTGTTATGTTGTTATTAGCTGTACCACATTGGAGTTGATTCTGGAAGCAAAACAAGGACCATGTTGTTTTATGCTGTCGATTTTCCAGAAGCAAAACAGCTACAGATTTTCTAGGCAAACACAAGAACGTTGGTATACAATCCTCATGTCGCAACTCATGTCAAAAGCACCTCATTCAGACTCTTAAAGATCCCAAAATAAGTTCCCCTGAAAGAGGACTACATTTCCATCTGTAGGTTGTAGCTTTTACAATCTGTACGTGTAGAAATAGGAAATGAAAACACTGCTTGGCGTTCGTAGGTGTTCTGAAAATAAAAGGAAGAAGTTACCAATTTGAACAAAATATATCACTATTTTTCCCCTATCAGAGGTTTCGAGTATGTAAGCTGGTAGTTTGGTACAAGCCTAAATCATTGAAAAAGTCAGTTTTTAGGAGAATACAGTAGGGGAAGCCCCTAATGTGGTAAATATATTATTATAAAAGAAATTGCAATGTGCAAACCTCTATACACTACAGAAGGGAAAAAGAAAAAAACAATCAGTGAAAAGCTTGGTCCGTATGTGTGTTAACAGATAACACATGTGCACGCAATACTGAAAGCTTGGTTAAATGTATGTGCACCTCCATGCCATCAGGTAAAGAGCATAGTCTTTTGAGGGCGGCAAGTTTGCATTGTTTTTTCAGCAATGGTAACACATTGTTTTCTTTTCACTTATTTTCCCGTTGTGCCATCCTGATCTTTCTATAATTTTTCCTATATTACAAGAGATTTATTTGTATATAGGAAGTACTAAGTTTATGGGATTTTTCATTTCTTTATATGATGTGACGATCAAATTGTTTCGGAAGCATTTTTGGAAGTCTATTTCACTGAAATGCTGCATCTAACAGTGAGGGTAAGGAAATCTCAAAAGAGTTACATAGATTGAAGAACTTACATAGAAGAACCAGTGTGATGCTATGTAATTCACAGTATTTTGAATATTATATATATTGTCTGAAATTCTTATAAAGTTGTGAATCATAAAGTTTCAGACAAATATGATATGGTTTTATGAGTAACATTAATCAGTCTATTAAATAATATCAAAGTTTTTTTTCCCTGCTAGCCCGTGGCAACGCACGGGCACTTTTGCTAGCTTAAAATGTTTGATAGGCCCTGGTCAATGTTTGGATTGCACTGGAAAAGGAATTTCAAAACTATTTGGTAAAAGTTCTGTGAATGCAACTGAAAAACTCTTCTTTTGTTTATATTATTTTTTATCAAATTTCTTCCAAGCTGTCAAAATGGCAGTTTTTTATTCTTTTATTGTTTTTTTTTTCAGTTTTCACTTAGTTTAAAATGAAACCATGGTTTCAAATCATTGCCTGATCTGTGGTTTTTTTTTCTTGATGGCAAGTTATACATTTTCTTATGTAATAGTTGGAGCAGTTTTATACCATCTTTCTTATTATTCATTGTTAGCATTTCCTTATGTAAGGCGAATGATAATACTATCTCTTCATTGCCTATGTTTATGATTGCAGCCAACAGTATTGGAGGGAGAGAGTGATGTTAATAGAAGAGGGCCAGTAATCCGCTTTGATCAGGGGCAGGATCGGGTGCATGAGTGGATTATGGGCCTGCTCTTCCCATTCCCATCGTTCTGCAGTCGAGGAGAGAGGCAGCAAGATGGACATCTCGGAGCAGTTCAAAGTCCGGAAGGAGGTAGTCACTTGTGCAAGGGCACAGCCGCATAGGTAAGGATTCATTTGCTTTTCTATGTTTTTCTTTCATCAAATTTGTTTTGCTCTGTACCGCATTGACAACTGTTGGCTTTTTTCTATGCTTTCAGTGGCATGTATCTATATTTCTCTTCTTACTGCTGCTAAATTTCATTGGGCTCATTACAACTATAAGCAAAGGTTCTGTTCTCTCATAAAAGTAATTTGTTAGAAAGTTTTGTTCTCTTTCCAATTCCTGCTAAATTTTCTTGGGTAAATTAAAGATTATAAATTGCAGACATTGTCCACTCAAGTAACGACCTATCTTATCCTGGCAGACTGCATCATTTGTAAAATTCATTTCAGCGGGCATGGGAAATTGAAGAATCTGTAGTATAGACGACTTTTACCCCTTTTTGGGGGGTAAATATCACTTATACAGAGCAATGTGGTTTATAATAGTTATAGATATGCATGCCTTTCATGAGCTCAGGTAATCTCCAGAAAACTATGATAACCTTTTTTCCCCATTATAGACAAAAAGAAAAAAAATCAAAACACAACTGCAATTGGGTTCTACGAACTATGTGTTCTCCTTCTGATACCCAATGATATAGGCTTAACCTGTTCTGAATATCAACATTCGCCACATGGTGTCGATGGAGAATGCATGAAACAGCTTAATCTTCAACTTGAGGTTAAAAAAAACTTGGTAGGATGCATGCACATCTGTTGCAATCTTATTGTCTTGAGGCACTATTTTTAGGGTTAAATACCACTTACACAGAGCAATGTAGTTTAGAATAGTTATAGATATGCATGCCTTTCATGAGCTCAGGTAATCTCGAGATAAACCTATCATAACCTTTTTCCCATTATAGGCAAAAAAAAAAAAAATCAAAACACAGCAATGGGTTCTACAAACTCTGTGTTCTTCTTCTGACCCCAATGATATAGGCTTAACCTGTTCTGAATATTAAGATTTGCCACATGGTGTCGATGGAGAATGCCTGAAACATCTTAATCTTCAATTGAGGTAAAAAAAAACACTTGCTAGGATGAATGCAACCTGTTTCCATCTTATTGTCTTAAGGCATTATTTTGGGTCCATTTTCTTGCTTCTGGATGGGTATATTGTTCATTTACAACAAGCTTCCCACTCTGTTCTTGTAATCTGATCATAAGTAGATACTAATGCCTGAATGACTGTCAATGGTACTGCTCTTTTATCTGGCAGTCAAACTAAGAAACAGGTTCCAGAATTTACCTA